>WTSP01002284.1:28758-54508 GCA_025331215.1 Actenoides lindsayi
AATAAAAGCAGTAAGGCACCAAGAAGTGGCAAGAAAAGAACAAAAACTAAGACAGAAGGGGGGAGGGGGCGGGGCGGGCACGAGGGAGTAATACATCTAAGAAATAAAAATGTGAAACAGAGATCTATCCAGAAGAGGAATGAGATATCTGGGGCATGGGGTGGATTTGGCAGTGCAAGAAGAATCAAGAATCTTCATCTGCCACTGTTTATAACACATTCACTTTGGAGATGGCCAAAGAAACACTTTTTCCTACCACTGCCAACTGTAAAGCCAGTCTCTTCCAGGAACCCTCACTGAATGCAGTTTTCCTCCTATACTTCCCACAATTTTTTTCAAAATGTATCTTATTCTAACTATGTTTTAAGACAGACTACCAATCACAGTTCTGCACTATTTATTTCCTTCACACTAAGAACAAATCTGTATTTCTTCATCATAGAAGGAAAACGGCTTTTTCTTCTTTTTAAATTAAAATGGTACAGTGACACAAATTCATCAGACGTCCCTAAAAATCTAAGTGTTCGTTGGGCTTTGCCAGCTAACCAGGAAAAGAAAGTGAATCCCTCATTAAAAAGCAATATGACTAATGATGCATCAGAATGACTAGCCAGTACTCCACTAAACCTAAATTAAAAATCCTGGTATTTGCATTGTCGATTCACTCACAAAATGATATCTCTTATTACCTTACCCAATTTTCATTACTGAGATGTAAGTGGCTCCCAAATTGCTTTTCTAGTCAGGATGGCATTTTAAAAGTACAATCCCTGATCATCTCTGTTCATCATCATTGTTGGAGATTATCTCAATTAACGGGCATCATGTCTATAATAAATTACCCTTCAGGTAAAATCACTTCACATTTCTGGAGTTTCAAGGAATTTATCAGCAAAATCATTTTCATCTGAACTAAAACTCCATCGGAGAGTGTTGCTTCAATTGAACTTTTATTGGGAATGTTTTCTAAACTGAGGAGCTGAGAGAGAGGAAGGGATGCAGCGAAGGAGACCATGAAGGAGCTGAGAGACTCACAGTCTTAACCTGATGAAATTTACAACTCGCATAACCTGAAATACACTTGTCCCAAACAAATGCCAACAACTGGCCATTGACTACTCGGAGCAGCTCTTGCTCTTTTACTGTGATGATTTTTTTTTTCAAATGCTAGTTTCATCCCAATGTTGGGGGCGGGGGAAGAAAGGAAATGCAGAAAAAGAAAGCATCTTCTCACTTTCAGAGTGGTACAAAAGATAAGACCTCCCTTAGGTCTAACTCAACATCATTCTGCATGGTGTTGCCTCCTTTTATCAGCCCATGAGCACAGGGACAAGCCTGCAGACCCAATGCCTTTGCCTTCAGCACAAACCTATGCTACCCAATACCAATGCTGACAGCTCCACAGTGGTCCTTCAGACACAATAACTCTTCATTATCTGGAAATAACATGACATTTATTGCTAAATTTTTCAACTAGGCAGAACTTGAAGTGACCCCAGAAGATACTGTTCTTGGCCCAAAGCCCAAGATTTTTATCAGCCGTGTTATAAAAGAAATGGACCTCGACATGGCCCTTCTGGCAGGGAAGGGAGTTTTGCTTACTCCTATCAGTGAAAAAAAAGAATAGGACAAACTAACCAGGTTTTTAGTAAAAAAAAAGACTGCAAATCCAACTTTTTCTCTATCTGAAAACAGAAGCAATTTAATTATTAACATGAGTGGAAAGTGGTAAGTATTTTCATAATAAATAATGTATTATTTTAAATACTTTAGATAGAAATTAAAGTCTAGGAGCTTACAAAAGCCTAAAATTAAGGGTTTTTTTAAAAATCAGCAAACACTTGTTACTATCAAAGCTTTCTATCCTGCTAGCAGGCAGAAGAAATGGTGGCCTCTGACTTTTTGACCTGATGTGCTGAGTGATTCAGTTTGAAAATAACACAAATAACACAAGAAGATGGATGGTGTTTGTGGTATTTTAAGGTCAAAGTACTACAAAGAAACATTTATTTTCCTTTCTGTTCTGTCCAGTAAAGTCAGATCACTGCTATGGCCATGTTGAACCAACTGTGAAGATAAAGTGCTGAAAACTTATGGACAAGTTAGACAAGTTATCTTTTCTGGTACCCTTCAGTGTTACTTCTGCCAGAAGGGAGGAAAAAAAAGACAATGATTTAATTCCGAAACACTTCGATGTAACAAAATGGACCATTCTTCATAGAAATTAAAGACAGACAGAGAGAAATTTACTTGATAAATATTTCTCAGCATTTAGTAAAGAGATTAGCAAAAAAAACCCCAAAACACGGAACAATTTCAATTAGAATTATGTGCTGAAGTGACTGAGGAAAATTAAAAAGCGACACTGTCAGCTTCCAGTAATTCATGAATTAGCATTCAAAACAGGGTTGTTACATAAGTAGTCTTTAATTGAAAACACTATTTTCTCCTTTCACATAAATTGTAATAGCTGAAGGCTGAACAGAGGTTAAAAAACAAAAATTAATCATAAATGATCAGTTTGACCCTGTGCCCTGTGGAAATACAGAGGCCTTTACAGAGAGTCACAGCTGCCCTTTTCCCCACAGCTGCCCCGGTGGCACCTGAGGACTACATCTGAGCACCTGAGATGCTGTTCTCTTCTGGTTTTTGTAACTCATTTTACCCTCCTGCTTCGTGAAAGCTTCCTCTCCTGGTCCACATGTCATTTAAAAAAACAAAAACAAACAAAACAAGTACCAATTCAAAGGCCAGGAGTCCTACAGTCCTTTTTGTTTACCTCTGAGGAGTCTCTTTATAAAGAGATGGAAAACTGTGTCGAGAATGAAAAGGAGAATCAAGCATATATGAGTCACTGACAGCAGACTTCCCAGAGGACTGTCATTTTGGAGGCTTTATAATAATCAGCTTCGTTTTCCTACAACACAGACCCACTGGCACTAAGCTCAAGAGACAGTAAATTACACACCGCACCACTTAAATGTGTTAATATTATATCTGCTATTCCTTGTAACTTTAGAAGAAATTATGCATGTTAACATGAAATGCAACTGCATGGAAAGGAATATCGTGAGGAACTCAGTATTGGCAATAGAAGATAACCTTACTGACGCCAGTCAGGAAAATTTTATTTGGACAAATGACTATGCCACACCATCACCCAGCCCTCAGAGAGACAAACTATTTTCATTTTTTAGTGGCTACTCCAGCCTTTTAAAAAACACAATATTTCTTTTAGCTGTGATTTAAATATCAGGGTCAACCTGGTACTTACCAACAGGGCAAAGGCATCCCATACCAACCATGTAAGCCCATAAGGATTTGGACTTACGATTCGGGTAATTCTTTATATGAAAAAAATGTTATTCTTACTTCATACTCTAGTTTTACCCATAAATCTTGGATGTTCGACAGAAAACTCTGCTGAGACCTTGACTTTTGATTATATATATTTGTGAAGAGAAAAAGAAGGAAGGTTTTATTTCAGGCCACTGGGTCAGGCTTCCTTCATTGTTATGGATTTTTGTACTGCCCATTACCTGAATTACTTGCTGGTCACTGAAATATAAATTCTTAAATGTACCAGCAAATATTTTCTAAGGCGTAATTGTTCTAGTAATTGAAACTGCTTCAATTTTGACACTCAACGACCCATTGTTTGCACCTAGGTAATTAAATGGAAGGTTTAGCTCAAAATCCTTTCCTGTTATTTCCACAGTAATTTAGTTAAAAGTACCAGTTCCTCTTCAGGTAGGTAAATGGCTTTGATTTGAAGTTGGTCAAAACTCAGATATTACTAACTATTGTCTTCGGCACAAGCACAGGAGGGAAATTAAAAATAATTAGGGGCATATTTAGTACATTCAGATGATTAAAAAATGGAAATCGCCAACATTAGCATGTGAAAGAACAAGCAATCAGAGCCTCAAACAACCATCAGCAATATTAAAAGGTAGCCCCCAGATCCAAGAAGCTGTTTGTGGATGCATTAGCTCTCTGTACCTTACTGAAATTTCGCGGCAAGCTGTTGCAGTCAGCCAGCTAGAACTGAAGAGGCGAACACTATACATTTAGAAACATAACAGAATGAAGTTCTTTCATCATCGTGGAAAAAACTCTTATCTTTCCCACAGATGACCAAAATAAGCTGATCTTACATGCAGCTCTTGACAAGATAATATTATTATTTGAATTCCACTTCCTTTTCTCATATTAATAGCTTAACTCTTACAGAACCTATTACTATCTACACAAACATTAGCAACTTAGCATCCTGATTTAGAGCACAGTGACCCTACAAACAACTGACAAAGTCTAAATCACCATACTCTTCATCACAACTACAAATATTTTACCATACCCACAGAATTCAGTGGCACTATCAGAACACACCACTCTGTAAGAACTACCTGGCCCAAGATATCCTTAGTATGTCCAGCAGAGTTTCAATATTTTGCTGAGGTAAAGCAAAGCAGAAACACATCTCAAATGACGTGAAGGAGATGCTGCAAAGCACTTGCCTTGTTCAGCTCTCACATAGGCAATGGCCCCAGTTTCTTGTGACATCAGCACTGTGTGAGAATGGCCCTTTCAGGCAGCCTTGTGCCCCAGCGAACATCCCCTACCACACAACCTTGCACAAAGATTTCCTCCTTATCTCATTAATCCATGTTTTAGGGTCTCATGCACTGGGAAGTTGAGGGATGGTCCATCTCAATGTGTGAAGCTAGCAAATAATCGAATTAAGGTTCAGTAATTGTAGTTATCGCTACAAGACGTATTCAAGCAAAAATAAGCTCAGCAAAGCACATATCTGACTTCAAGTATACATGAAGAGTCCAATCAGCTTCAACTGCATTTAGCAGGCAAGCTGGAAATTACACACATGAGAGTGCAATAAAAAATCAACTTACTTGATTTTGAAAGAACTCTGCAAATAAGGAAAAAAAAATAATGGATAAGGTTAAAGGTATTTAACATCTTCCATGTCATGTAATAAAATGAGCTTTCTATAACAGGAGAGATTAAATATCTTTACACTGGTTCATATTCCTGTTGCACAGACAATGCATCTGGGGATCATTCCTTAGACTGGTGACAAAAGCTTTAGAGGACGATGGTCTGCCAAGACACCTGCTCTTCCAATTCCTTCTCCAGTATTCAGCTAGCAGGTCACAAGCACAACCTCAGCCAGTTTCATCAGTAAAGCCATTTTCAGTTGTTCAGGTGGAATTGGAAATGGTACAACCCTGAGAATGAGGTGCACAGCCCTTGTACAGCAGCAGGACAGGGATGGATGCATTTGGATGTTGTGTCATGGCTGGATCTCAGCCATTCACAAACACAATGCAAGAACAAGCATCCCCATTTCTGCCTATGCTTTGACTGTCCCCTCATATCACGAGCTGCATTCATACGAGCGGGAGGGCCAAAGCAGCAGATTTCATCTTGTTGCAATGGTGACAACTGGAATTCTCTATTCTCAGGGGAGCTATCACTTTGGGAAAGGCCTAATAAATATCCAGAGACAGTCAGTAAGAGGCTTAGCAGATTTTACCACGTAAAACCTCTCTTGGAAAAATATTTTTATTAGTATCTCAGTGGGGTACAGGCAGTAAAAGCAGTGTAAATTTCAAAAGCCTCCTTAGTAGCAACTAAGGTAGGGAACTTTACCACATTGTTAATATTCAAGAGTGTCTGTATTTTTTTCCTCTTGTTTTAGATCAACAGAGAAAGTTCAACCCTGTAACTCATGGGAGACTCAGAAAATCAGCTTAAATCAAATTGCAGTATATAATTATAATCACACAACTGGCAGGCTTCATTCAAGAGAGAATATGGGCTGGCACAGCTGACATTTGAGCACCACAGCCTATAACCCAAACAGAAATGCATCTCAATAGTTAACAAAGCCACATGGAGCTATAACCACTGACATTCAGTGTAGCCCATGTAGTCTGGTCCATGGCTTCTATGCCACAGTTTAGGAGTCTCAGACTAATGGAGCCCATCCATGGCTCATTAGCACCAAAATTAGTCTCGTTATTAGGGATGTCAATGGAGAAGCTAAGGCATGCTGCCCCAGTTCCACCAGCAAAGTAGATGTAGAGGTGGATGTAGTACTAAGCACACAAACTCACTGGCCTATCCACCTATCATTTTCTTCTGTCAATTGCACTGCAGGTAAGAGGCCATAGGGAAACACCGCATCTCCTCCCCAAAGCTCAGCAGCAGCAAGGCCACTGGGGCTGCCTTCAAGGTATTCCCCACATTTGGGAGATGGGAATGAGATCTGTCAATCAAGAGTAAGAAGGCTCTGCAGAGGGATCTGAACAGGCTGTATCAATTGGCCAAGGCCAATTGTATGAAGTTTAGCAAGGCCAAATGACGGGTCCTGCATTTCAGTCACAACAACCCCAGGCAACACTACAGGCTTGTGGAGGAGTGGCTGGAAAGCTGTCTGGTGGAAAATGATGTGAATAGGAGCCAGCAGTGTGCCCAGGTGGCCAGGAAGGCCAACAGGATCCTGGCCTGTATCAAAAACAGTGTGTCCAGCAGGAGAAGGGAAGTGATCGTGCCCCTGTACTTGACACTGGTGAGGCTGCACCTTGAGTACTGTGTTTCTGGGCCCCTCACCACAAGGAAGACATTGAGTTGCTGGAGCAAGTTTAAGAAGGGCAACCAACCTGGTGAGCGGTCTGGAGAGCAAGTCCTATGAGGAGAGGCTGGGGGCGTTGGGATTGTTTAGTCTGGAGAAGAGAAGGCTGAGGGGAGACCTTATCGCTCTCCACAGCCACCTGAAAGGAGGTTGTAGTGAGGTGGGTGCAGCCTCTTCTCTCAAGTGAATAACAACAGGACTAGCGGAAATGTCCTGAAGTTGCATCAAGGGAGATTTAGACTGGACATTAGGAAGAATTTCTTTACCACAAGAGTAGTCAGGTGCTGGATTAGGCTGCCCAGGGAGGCAGTGGAGTCACCATCTCTGGAGGTATTCCAAAAATGTGTAGATGACACACTTCAGGACACACTCTAGTGGGATGGTGAGGTGGGTTTTTTTTGTTCTGTTGTTTTTGTGTTTGTTTGTTTGTTTTCTGTTAACAGTTGGACACGATGATCTTAGAGGTCTTTTCCAACTGTGACAATTCTGCGATTCTGTGAATGATTAACATCCTTCCCATACTTCTCTATCTGTTTTCAGATATCAGACATGGAATTTGCCTTGATCTGACACAAAATGCTGCTCCTTCATAGCCTGATCTAACTGCAATTAAAAGCTTTTTCCCTGATCCTGTCTTCCTATACAGAAAAAAGTGGAATGTAGTGAAATTATTACATAGCTGGTTAAGCATAGGATATGACTAATCCCGCATTTCACAGCTGGAGGTTAAACTGAGCCTCATTAAACCCAATGTTCTTGCTTACCCATAACAGAAACAAATGGGGCATGGCAGAGCTTTGTACGTGTGTGTCTCTCTTACACTCTTTACACAGAAATTCAGTTCCAGTCCTTTGAAAAAATTTAGTTAAGTTGCAAGAAATTATAGGGTGTTCTCAAACTCTTAAGATTCAGTAAACACTGTATGTTTCTGCCTATCTGTTACTCAACTTCTAGATTCTGAATTTGAATTCTATTTCCTAGATTTTTCTGGAACTCTATTGATACATGCCAGGTGACATTCTCAAGAAATCCCCAGAATACACAGACCACCATCCAGCTTTCATTACAAGTTTCAAAAGCTCATCGCTGTCATTGATCCTGCTTTTTTAGATGTGCTCTTACCCATGAATGGCAGGTGAATACCAAGAGAATATTTTCTTTGGTAGTTAGCAGCCCAATACCCTTATGTCCAAAGTCAACAGAAGGAATTCCATTGTGGTAAAGGGCTTGAGAGTATTTTAGATGCAAGACTGAGATGTTCCTGAACTGCTCTTATAAAAGCGCACATCTTTTATTTGGGGGGAAGAAAATATTTTATTCAACAAATACATTTTGTTTACTTAAATCTCATGTTCACTTATTTAATAGCAAATTGGCCAGATCAGTCTTGTCATTTTAATTCATAAAAGGAGGAGGTAAAATGAAATACACTTGGACATAGAGATTGTATACTATGGTTTTTTGAGGCTTCTGCTGATGCAGCTAAGGAAGCTACTTTGGGGGGATTCTGTTAACATTTTCTGCATTGATGCATGTAATGCAATGCAATGCAATTAGAGCCCTAAACCAAAGTTTGGAGAGTGGTCTCATGAAAGTTCTCATAAAAGGTCTCATGAGAGAAGGTCTCACGAAAATCTTCTGTGTGAGCTACACTGCAAAACACATGGAGTTCTGTAGGAAGTCTCACCATTGACTTGAAAGGAATATTTGGATGAGGCTCCAAATACGCATCTCCTTTTTGATTAGTTAAAATTAATATGCAGTTGAAAGTTTAAACAGCACATGAAAATGGTAATATAGTAACCTAGGGCATGTCCTCTTCAGTCTTCTCAATTTAAATGGAGACCAAATGCACTGGAAAGCTTTCATGTCTGAATTTTCTCTAGTAAAAAAAAATAAAATCCAATTCCCCTTGTGAGACTTTAAATTAAAGCAATTACACTTATCCTCCTCTCACACAACAACAGGTAGACTTTGGGGAAATCAGACAGATTCTTCCACTCATGGCGAGCATGCGCAATGCTCCTGGCACACAAAAAAAATTCCAGAGCCACAATTCAAGGAGAGGCCCAAAAATTAAGACCCTATGGCAACTCTTTAGAGCTGAGAATCAACTCCACAAGCAGGAATTGTTAATGGCAGACTTGGCCCAAAAGTGACTAATAGTAAAACAACAGAGGAAATTGCACTTCAACTGTCCTGGAGCCAGAAAACATATTGCGGGCAATTTCTTTTTCTCTTCTACCCTCTGCTCTTCATGAGGACATCAAGGTGAATGACATTTACACCTTTGTTCTTTGCAGTACTTATGATTCTCAGGCTCTCTTCAATCCCAGGGTCCATTTTTCCCCCCTCATTTTCAGAACAATATGCTATAAACTGCCTGATGAGTGTATATTTCTGCCAAGTTCACATTTGCCTAAAAACTGAAGCAGCCTGTAGATCACCTTACCATGGAAGCTCCTAGCTCAAAAAAACCTCAGCTCTGTTTTAATAGCAGTGTTTGCAGGCATTATTTACTATCATTTTACTATCTGTAAAGCTGCAGCCTTTTTTTAATTAAGTGCAGTTCTGAAGACCTTTCAGGAATGCTCTGAAGGTTTTCCAAGAATACTCTAAATCCCTACCAGAAGCAGGCATTGAAATGCTGTGAAGTGCTGGTAATACAGAAGTCTATTTGGTGATTTTAGTTAAGTACTCTAATGATCCTTACAAATCCCACGGGTTGTCCACTCCCTAGAGAGTAATTTTTTGTATTTCTGCTCTGCACTAGGGGACCTGAAATTTTTCCCTGAAAGATACACTAAGACCTCATTGTCAAAGCGTCCTGTTCCTCAGAGTCTCAGCTGGCCAATACATCTGCTCTGTTCAAGGCTGGGCTTTCTGAAACAAAGATGGGCAAGGTATCTGGGGCATCTTTGAGCAGGAAAATGCCTCTGTCATTCCTGTTCTGAAGGGAAAAGCCAGACACAGCTCACTGGGGACTGTAAAACAAAAGAAGTCCCAACAGCTAGACCATGATGCACAGGACTTAGTTATGAGGAGACAGAACAGGGTGGTCAGTCCACAAAGTCTATCAACTTCAGTGTTAGTTAAAAGTGCCCAATCCTGGACCTTGTATAGAATAAGCTGAAAATATAAGATAATGTGACAGAATGGACAGAAGTTTTTCACTGTTATTATCTCCAAAATGTATGCATTAGTTACAAGACTAACCAGACTGATCTTTGGAACTCCCAAAGCTCATAAACACACGATTCTCTAATCTTGAGGGGAAAGGGTGTAATTATAAATTAGTTTAAGGGGCAGTGTGAAGTGACATAAACGGTCTGTTTTCTGCTTGGGCACTTTCAACTCAGAGGAATGGAAAGCAAATCATCTCTCATCTCAAGGCTTTTATCTTAGCAAGATGGAAGGCACCCTCAGCTAGTCAACCAGACACAGAGAGGTTAACACCAGTTCTCCTGGGCTCTCTCACAATGATGCAGAGGAAAAACAGGACTTCTCCCACATTATGTTGCATAATTAATTGCATGCACACAGCAGAACTTAGTGCACTTCTTCCCTAGAGAATGTGAGATTATAAAAGTGATGCCTATAAAGCTTTCCAAAGCCAACACCCAACATGCCTCAGAGCTTACGCTCATTTTCTTTACACCTTGACTAAAACTTCCAGAAACCAGCTTGACCTGTGAGAAAGGCTGGCACAGTCAACCCCAGGACACTGAGGTCCCCACTTGCTCTGTGGGGTCTTTGTCACTGTGGTCACACCACAGATAATCTAACAGTGCCAGTGAGCAAGGCATCAAGGGGCCTTTTCCGGTAGTGGCAGTCATTCACTACAGCATCTCCCCAACCAATATAAACTAGGGCAATAAAAGCTGTGTGTTGTCAAAATTGCTGCCAGGAATTTTGCCAGCACAGAGATGCCATCCAAGAGCATGACTTTCTAGTTAACAAGGCCATGCCAACAAAACATTACAGCATAAGCTGGAGTCAAAGAAAGGTATAAAACTGGAGACGTTTCTCTTCAGAGAAGGGAGAATGGGAAGAGCAGTGATTACTGATGGGTTAGCAGTGTCAGAAGCTCATTTCCCAACTGGAAATACACACTTCCTTCCCTAGAAAGCAAAAGAAGTCAAAATCAAAAAATCCATATACACCTATCATAGATAACATCCACTTCTCTATTTATTTTCCTCCCACTGCAAAGTGTGGCCTGTGAGGTGGTATGTCTTGATCTCCCAATGGGAGGAAAAAGCTCTCTCCATTACTCTTGTTCAAAAGAGCCACCAAAAAAACCCAGAAGTGTGAATCCCAGCATACCTGCACTGCAGGTAACACAAAGAGCACAGAGCAGCTGCCTCGGCACTAGCCAGAGAGCTCTCGTCTCTCCCACTCAGATTTTCTTCCAAAGTGCTTACAGAGAAAGGAGAAGTCGGGAAGCAGGAGAAAAAGTGCTGGCTGGGGAACCCTGCACTAACTTAATCCCATGCCTGAAGGGGGTACAAGACACCGCCTCTGAGCATAGCTTCACATCCCAGATGTCAAAGAAAATAAAGCAACAAATCTCACTCAGGATGCACCAGCTAGCGAAGGGGCATTGTGTCACCAGCCAGTGCAATAAATCCTCCTGTACAGCTTGCAATATCATTTGCAGCACTGGCCTTCTCGGGTTTCTTGGAATGAAGCATTATTTCAGCTCTATGTTTAGCACTTGGAGGGAAGCCAGGAAGACTTCCATAACCACCACTGATTTGTTAATCCCTTAATGTACAGGCACTGTTTGTTACATAGGACGTCAGGTTTCATCGCTCCTCAGCACACTGGTGATAGAACTTCTTGACACCAGACTGCAAATATTATTGCAATGTCAATACTCCCAGGGAGAAAGCCAAGCCGAGTTAAAATGTGACTTTGGTGTTGACAAGCCAGTTTGGCATTGCAGAGTTCAAACGGCCAGGATCACCTGGCAACTTTAAAAACAGGAGAAAGTTTGCCAGGATCCTTTTTAACTAAAGTCTTATCCCGAGATCCGCATGGTAACAGCTAAACACTTTCCAATCAGATGAAGCAAGTAAGAATACAATAAGTGGATTATACTTTTCTGGGAAAGTGCTGGGAGCAACATGTACCTACACATGTGAGTTTGTGCCTGTACAGATTTCCCTCACCTCTCTCACTGAAAGAGAAAAAAATCAAATCTAGGTTTGTAGCATGACAGATTTGGAGGTGATGCAGCTCAGTATTCCCAGAGAGCTCACCCAAACCATGGCAGTAGCTTCAACACTTCTCCTCTTGGCCTAAGGAGAGCTGTCTCCTTGCTTACGATAAAAAGAAGTATTTCCTGTGTGTGATCTAAAATAGGTTGGATCCTGCTCTATTTGGAGGGCCGTTAAGACAGTGCACAGGGGCTGAACAGAGCAGCACAGGCAGGCTGGCATCCATGCCTGCTGCTGCTGGAGAGATGGCTGGCCCTCGCCAGAGCACACAGCTGTTTTAAGATCATTTCGCTCTCTCCTGGATTCCAACATCTGTAGTGAAACAGCCTGACAGGTGTGGACACCTGAGGACAGTTGTGCACACGGAGGAAAAGGCACAGCCTTCCCACCCAGAACAGTAGGAAAGTGAAGGGCTGATGTGTGGGGTTACTTCAGGCTCATACACTCTGAGACTGACTGGGCTTC
Organism: Actenoides lindsayi; assembly: GCA_025331215.1. NCBI lineage: Eukaryota > Metazoa > Chordata > Aves > Coraciiformes > Alcedinidae > Actenoides > Actenoides lindsayi. Next base: position 41,104 of record WTSP01002284.1, read on the forward strand.
ACCCTCCCAATGCAATAAGCACAGGCAGCTATTCAGCCTCTATTAATTTACCACTCATTAATTACCAACCACTTTTTTCAGACCTCATAAGGCAGATACGATGGAGTAATGTGCTCAGCTGTGGCAGGACAAAGCTGGGCCAAGGGCACATCAAGCCTGCCCCTGAATCCATGTGCATCCCAACTGCCCACGCACAGCCCATCTGCTTATCAATAGCTCCAATTAAACAGTCTCGGAGTTTCGACCACCATCAGCACAATCATGAGTTGGGAGAAAGACAGAGGGAGTTAAAATTAAATTAGCAATTGATTAATACACGAAGCCACTTGGTGGCTTATGCATTGAGCAGCCTTTGGGGTTTTTAACCTTTCCATGCCCTGTGAGTTTTGTTTCATGGACAGAAATGCCAATGACTACGCTGGAAATTTGGGCTAATCTTTAAAAAAAGCTCAGTCAGGTCAAAATGTGTATTTCAGCAAAAGTAGGATTTCACAGAATTATTTTATTGAAATTTCAGTCAGCGTAGAGCCTTTTTTTTTTTTTTTTTTTTTTTAAACAGGGATGTTTTAGAAACACATGATCCTGGAGCAGTCTATTTGCAGACTTGGTGAATTGCAAAGAACAGCATAACATAAACTGGCAAAAAAGCATTTGAAAAAAAAATAATAAGGAGGTTTGTTTGTTTTTTTTTTAATTTCCAGTCTATACAATTGGAAAGAATCTGGAACAAAATGACCATGAGCTTAAGTAAGAAGCAAAGTACAGAAAAAAAACCTTTAAAATGCCAGGGAGGTAGAAGATACAATAGTGAAAGGACGCAAAGAACAATAGAGAAATGGTAACTCTTCTGACAGTTTAAATAAACAGTGTTTCACTGAATTCAGCAAAGCTACCCATGTTTACACCAAGTGCTGTGTTTTATGGGGGTCCAGGGGACATACCAGACTGACAGAATGACTGTTTTCTTCTTCCCACTGCTTGACATTGCTATATACAGATAGGTAAGCACCAGGAGTGATCAAATGCCCAGTGGCACATGGAGTAGACTTTGAAGGGTAGATGCAAGCAAAAAGTGCCAGTTTAGAGAGGTCTGTTCGGTTTTAAGCAAGTTCTCAAATAAAAGCTATGAGCCAGCACTGCACAAAACTATTCCCAAGGCTGTCCTTTGACTACAGCCTCCTCTTTCAACAAGATAAAAGTCAATGTAAATGGGCAAGCAAGACAAAATCCTACAGCAAGGACACAGGCAGCACCAGAGCCTCGCAGCATCCCCAAGAGCAGCGGTGAATCAAGGTGCTCTGCAGGGAGGCATTAATGCATCTCTGAAACACACACACGGACACTAACAGAGGGCATACTTTTGGGTTTTTCTCTTTCTTTTTTTTTTGGGATTTTTTTTCGTGTGTGTTTTTTGTTTTTTAACAACAGGAGGCCCAATTCTGTCAGTGGGGGGGTTGATATGAAAAAAGCATTCTGATCTTCCCCCAGTAACACATCCACCAAAAGCCCTTATGCATTCAAGTGGGCAGTCAGACACAAATACATGGAAACAGAAGAACCAAGCCACATTAATATCTATTAGGCAATATAAAACTTACCTGGGAAAGAAGCTTGTTGTCATCCTCTAGCAGTTTCACTTTTGTTTCCAGTTGCCTGATATAGTTGGAAGACGAATCTTTAGGAAAAGAGGGAAAAAAAAAGTTTAAGCTTCTTGTGTGACAGGCAACTGTCAGACAGTGATATATTTTCCCCTCTGTGGAAGGCAAGTTTGGGAACAACCTAATGAATAAATCACCAAGTGTATAGGGTGAGGAGGGGGTTCTGCCAAAAGCTTTTTTCACAAAAAATCTGAGATTCAGCAACAGCAGTATCATCTGCGAATCTGTATCAATGCCACCAGGTTGGGGGTTACAGAAGGAAAGTGAAGTTGAAATCCTGTGTTGCATAATTTTATAATAGTAATTTCCTAGTTTTGAAAGCCATTCTCATTCATCTAAAATGCTCCAAAATACAACAGAACAAGAGGTTTCCTTTTAGGTTTGAATAAACAACCCCTCCACACACGTGCCTTTTTCTTTCAGAAACAACTGCAAAACTCACAAAAATAACCTGCTGGCACAGCTATACAAGGAGGTCGCTGCCACAACTCCCAGCGCTGTGAAAGGGGAAGAAGAGTATACAGCAAGGCCACGGAGCTGCAGCACGCACACAGCCTGACACACACAACAACAGCCCACCCAGGACATCTCTTTTTTTTCTACTGGAAGCATGTGACGCTAAACAGAAAAAATACCAGGGCAATAAAAACCAGAATACCCTCACATAAAATGGTAATATTCAACCTGAAGGAATGTGAAGTCAGTTCACCACTGCAATAAGACAGCAACACCAGACAGGGTGACCTGGCATAGAGGGTAACTTGCTGGAGAGCTCTGTGGGTGGCTTATTGCTGTCCAAAACATCTGGGTTTTGTTTTCAAATGTGCTTTGAAGCAACACATTCGCAAATTTCACAGGAAAGAAAATAAAGGAACCTGGGAATACATTTTCTCCATTTTCATTATAGCTTCACAGCTTGCAATAGTGTCTTCCACCCATCTGGACGTTTGTAAAATTTCTCTTTCGCTTGTAATTTTGGTAGCAGAGGCTGTATGCCGCTCCAGCAGGAGGAAAAGAGGGAGAGAGTTTAGCAGCTTAAGCATATGAAAAAACTCAAACCACTTTCCGCACAAGCACAAAATGGAATTATATTTTACATTATCGCATTTATTACGGCGTGACTGCGAAAGCCGCTATCCAGCCACGGGACTTCTCGCCGAGCGTGAACTGGGGAGGAACAGGCGTTCACAGCGCAGTGCCAGCGCCAGTGCAGCCCGCTGCTTGCTGGCACTGTTCAGGACCAGCCCCACCGCGGTCAGCAGGCACCACCCGCGGCATCGCCGCACACACCAACACGGGCTCGGGCGCACGTGTACGGCTTAGCCTGGCTCCGCGCTAAACTGCTGCTCTTTGCCTTTGCCAGGAGCTGCTGAATGCGCTCGGCGCAAGCCTGAATGCCGGGGCGGTTTAGCAGAAGAGCTAGCATGCAAGCTACAGCTAATCACTGAGAGCGCTTTGACCATTCAAGAGAAAAACTGGAATATGCTTGAAAAAGTGCTGACATAGACAAGTGCCAAACCGCACACAAAGGAACAGCAGGACAGATCAGAGTCAAGTGCTCATCTAAAGCACAAACACTTTCAGAGGAAACATGCTCACTTTTTTTGCTCGGATTGTGCTTTGTCCAAACTCAGGAAATCCAAACGAGTCCTCACATAAAGGTTAAGAAGACACTGTAGGAAGCTCTGTAAGTTCAGTGAAGAGTGTAAGTGGCGGTAAGGTTCACAGTAATAAGCACCTTCAGCTGCAGCGACCACAAACTCTCTGCCCAACAGCAACCTCGATGCGGGAGAAGTCTCCAGGTCAGAGAAAAGGGCAAACCAAGTAGGTTATAGGATCAATCCATAGCACCTTCCCTGTGAAGGCCTCAAGTCAACAGCATTGTGAATTTAGTCATGCATATCAAAAGGCAGCAAGTATAACACTGCAGAAGATCAGTGCTTAATTCAGCAAGATTTCAGCATCAGCTGGAACAACTTGCTGAATTAGTAATGAATCTGTCCTCCAGCAAGGCGAGAGGGAAGTTTGAGAGTCTTAAATACAAAGCCAGGAGGACCATGGACCCTTTGGTCTGACCTCCCCCTGTGTCCCAGGCCATATCGCTAAATTCATTCCAGTAATACCCATTTGGCCAAACGGTCTCCAGCTCTGTCTGAAGACAACCAGAGACTCCACCATTTCCACTCCTGTGCTGGATAAAACAAACTGCATCAGTACATCTGGTCAAATAAGGTATCCTTCCCTACCTGCCCTCCAGCTTCACTGGTACCTTCATACTGCCAGGACAGCAGCAGCAGAGCTGAGAGCCTCTACACAAAGAATGCAGTGATCCTGATACAGCAGGTCCTGATTTTTATCTCAAAGCAGCTTCAAGAAAGGATTCAAAGCGGTGTCAAAGGAGAGGCTCAATCCACTCCTGCCTAGGAACCAAAGATAAGCCTCTGGACCAAACACAGTCTCCAAAGGCATGAATTGCACAGACAGAAACATTTGCATAAACAAGTGTAAGAATGCTACATAATGCTAAAGATCACAGTAACAGACACAGGCTCCACAGCATTGACTAAGCCTGTTGACCATTAGCAGTCCAAGCCTGTTTCCCAAGCAGAAAGGAGCCTGCTATATGCAGTGTCCTACCTCACCTTTGTGTTTTCTTATCATTCTTAAGTGTTTATATTGTGGATCACCACACCATCTCACCTGCAAAGAACAACAATCAAAAAAAGAAAGTCCAGGGGCACTATTTCTGATGCAAACAAGCCCTTTCTCACCATTCTACATTCACAAAGGGCAGATAAATTGCAGGAGGTCCTCTCCAGCAGCATTGCATTCAAGCACAGTGGGAAATTACACAAGGTGGAAGCTGGCAACATGAACCTCATGAGAAATCTCTTCAACACGTACTTGCAGTAGGCTCCAGTACTGCTACCAGCTACAGGAAATTAAGGTTAAGTGGATGAATGGTGACACAGAAGCTGTTGTGTTCAGGTCCTGAATGCTATAAGGACTGTCTGGCTGGATGATGGAAAGAATAGAGTATGGCTGCCAAAGAAAAGGAAATGGAGAGAGAATTATTTCCTCACTTTGATTTCATAACCCTTGCAGAAAAAAAAACCCAAAACCAAACAAAACACCACAAACCAGTAATTCTTAGAAAGGTAAGTCCTGTATCCCCAGGAGCCAAGGCACACCACAGCTATCCCCAGTCTTGAAAGCTTGCTCTGAGATTTCCTAGAATACTTCAAATACCACTCTTCGATGTCTGACCTCAGTCAGAAATACCCCAGAGCAACATAAAATACATGGAGAAAAAAGTAAAAGAGCAAATGAGCTGTTCTATCAGTAGAAGATGCTCCATCTCAGACAATAGTTGAGAAACAGTGCTCAGAGTCATCACCATCCTCACTTGTGCCCTCAGAAATTAATCAGATACATCTTCTGGACCTGCCTGTGTTGAGGTAAGTGCCAGATGAGCCATTTGCATCCTCATCTCAGGTTTAAAAACCCCCGTAACTGTGAGAATAGCAGGCAGTAACACTGCCAGGCTGAACAGTGAAACCCCAGGCTTGGTCTCTCCCACGTTAGATCAAGAAACGCATTCCCCACATTTTTCTGCTTCTGACCTTCCTCTTATCAGAGAGCTTCCCTCCTCTCCTGCCTCCCTCAGAACCATGGCGCAAGGACAGCCCCGCTGACCCACCCAGGAAAGGCAGCAGAGCTGGATCACTGATGGCTCAGACACCCTTATCCACTTCATTAGAAATTAGACAAACGTTCTTCATTGCCTTGTCAAAGCCTGCTGACAGCTGCGAGGCATGCTCTATCTTCACCAGCCTGCTCCATCTTCACCAGCCCAAATACACTCTCCTGGATGGAAGGAGCAGCTCCCAGACTTGGCTGCTGGGGTGTACACCCAGCACACACCCCCAACCACCACCTCATGACACTGACTTTGAGTCCATCCACACCTGCTAGTGCCTTGCCAGTGTCCTGACACTTCGTCCTATGCTGACTGGACAGCCACGCTGGTTGGCTCTGCAGAAGCATGGCATAGTAAAGGGAGGTAGAGTATCAGGGAAGCAGACAAAGATGGTGGTCACAGACACATGGGCAAGGGCATATGGTCAAAGATAAGCTTTTTGGGAGGATGCTCTGGCACTTGGTGCTGCTGGGGATGCCAGCAGGGCCAACATCCTCCTCAAGTTACTCCTCAGGACCACAAGCACCAGCTCCATGAGCAATGGGTACCTTAGTGGACCAGATGTTACCACAGAGAAGGAATTTTCCATCAAAACATATTACCTCTCACCAAACACCCTCCTTGTCACAGTCATCACACAGTGCAAAACAGGAGGACAGGGAGAGAGCTGGTGTCACACCCTGCCAGGCAGCTACTCACAAGAGCAAAACAGATGAAAACCATAATCATCATTGGCCATCGCTCACTTCTACAATGTAAATGCTTCAAGCTAAATTGTTCGCAAAGTCATAAAACCTGAAGACCTGTTTCTTTACAAAGCCTTTGAAAAACTAACTGGACCTCGCTCCACACATTATCTGCCCGAGAGGTATGAGTCACATTCTAGCCCAGGAAGAAGCATTACCTTTATTATCCACCCTCCTCAAGATTTAATGTCTTAAAAAATATACTCCATCTGGATCAGGGTGTAATTCAACTTGGATGTAATCTAGCTGAGTAACTTTTCTCCACACATAGATAAACCACTTAATACTCATTACAGCTAAACTGAGACAAGACAAACCACTCTACCTTGTTTTAACTCAGCAGCCTCTGAGAGAGCAGGGAACCTCCTGGCTCCTGAAGTTTTTTAAAAACATTTTAAAACACAGAAACTTTTAACAATCAAAACAATCTTTCAGCCTGCAGAGCACAGAACAGTGTCATTTTAAAAGACACTTGGAGACACTGGAGGCTTTCTGAATCTCATCAGAGATTTCAGAGGAATCTGTCAGAGATGTAAATAGGATGAATTATACATTTATTCCATAGCACTTAAATTAACAGAAGAAAAAAATGCAATCCCTTTACTTCAGGTGGTTCACAGCAGAGATGCAAGAAAAGGTTAATGTAGGTGTTCATGAGATGAGGAAGCTGTTGAGAGCCCTCCGATGGGACTCACTCACAGAAGGATGGTCCCTACACCCAACCAGGGCAATATGAAACAACCTGGCATGACCAGACTTGAGCCAACAGAGGTGCCTTAGTTGTCTTCCATGGCATCCCACTGATGTTTGATTTGTCTTTTCAATGTCTGCTACAAAGAGGGGGTTATGCAGTGTTGGGCTACGGTGCTGGTTGGCAGGATGGGACCACAGTGCCCTACCCCAGCGCTCATCACAGAGGTACTCCACACCTCCTGCAGCTGGGCGCTCGCTGCCTCCTGCTGCATTTTCTCCACAGGAGCTGGTTTTCCTAAGCATGATTTAAGACAGTAAAGCACAGGTATATTTTTTTGATGTCCTGCAAACAAGGCTCTTCCTCTCCTCATAAAAAGCATCATGCCTAAAGGGATTCTCCCAAATCCAAAGCATAGGAGGAAAGATGGAGGAAGGAGTGATGCTCTGCCAGGTTTGCACCTTGAGGCCAGCTGCCTCCTTCTCCTTCATGTGATGGGATGCTAACATTTTCACATCCTCCCCTTCCATCAAAATTGTCTCATAAAAAGGCCTTCACCTGTTTCCCGGAAAAAAATTTGCTGTTTGTTGGCAGTTTCGTTATCAGACCTCTGCTCTTCTGCACCGTATTTCAGATTCGTATTTCTCTGCTGGTTTTGCTTCTTGACACATATAAGCAGGCTGAAAAATGGGCCAGCAGTTACATCTTGTAAGGAAGCTGATTTATTAAGGCAACAGCACTCTTTCTGAGCATCTCGGAAGCAGAACTGAAACTCACATCTTTGTAGAGGGAGCAGTTTCCTCTGCACTCTGCCAAGCAGCATTAAAGAAGTGGCAGGAGGGCACTTACAGAAACAGAACTAAGACCAAATCTTGATTATTTCCATAGCTAAGGTGCTGCAGCACACTTTTACTGAATAGACACCGCCTCAGACTACGCTAAATAAAATAAAAGGCCCATATGTCACATCCAAAGCCACCCATGATAACATCTGTCTGAATAAGAGAGGTAGGATCAGGCCTCATTTTCAAGGTGCACATGATAGCTCAGGTATAGAACAGGTATTCAAACACTAGTCAAAACAACAGAGAAGCGTCTTGTCAGTCCAATCACAAAAAAAAAAACCCTGAGGAATCTGGTCTCAGACTAGTACAACTTATTCTTTAACTCTCATGAGCCGGTGGTTACGCGCTGGCACCACGGCTGTGCTGCTGTAAAGTGCTGCTCCCCGGCAGGATGCAACATATGCCACTGCAGCTATTTAATTAACATTTCATAGCAAGCCTGTAACTACAAGCTCTGAAGTTTTTCAAGACTGTACGTTTCCAACTCCGTTACAGTTCATTAGGCCTGTCTGGGAGCTTAGCGGCCTCAAGTCGGTCTGTAACAGTCTGATAAGGTCTCTCTTGACTTTGGCTTTTACAGCTCACTACTGTGACTTCCAGCCATGACATCATCTCTGCGCACAGCAAAACATCTGCCCATGAAGACTGTCAACAGGAGCTCAAGAGCTCCTGATATATTATCAAGATTTCATTAGGAGGTGGCTGATAGGGAAGGAGGAGCACGTGCATGTGCGCACCCATGTACTGCAGCAGAGACGGAAGACAGCTGTCTCGTCCCATCAGAAAACGGCCACCAGTTTCTCCTTCCTTGCTCGGGTGATCTTTACATTGCAATCTTTGCAGGAGCTGTCCTTCTATCATGGCATAGCACAGCAGGAACCACTGAAAAGCAATTGCATCTGAGGATGTCTAACCCACTTAACCTGTAAAACCTGCTGAACAGAAGGTGGTAAAACACCTCCCAGCCTTGTAGTCTGACACCACATTTCCTCTTTCCTGAGGGGGACAAGCAGTAGTGATCTGCTGCTGGGAGTGGGCAAGGACAGTCACTGCTGCTGCAGCTCTCCAGGGCTTTCCACAGCTCTCCTTGTAAGCTTACTTGCAGAGGATGGCACCTTCTCCTGGGTGCTCAGATGCACCACACTGCATGCTGCCTGCATGACAGACCAGCTCAGCCCTGATTATTAGTTTCCGCTATTTGTCCAGGTTTCCTGGGCAAATCTGTCCTTCTATCCCCCAGAGATTTTGAAAGTAAACAACCAAGGAAAAGACTGCATTTGATTCACAGGTTGTTTTTTAACACCTGATTGTGGGCATCACTCTGAGAACAACCAGAGTTCTTTGAGGTTCAGCCTCAGACTGAGCTGTCAAGCAAGAGTGGACAGGCTGTAATTAGACGCAGTAAGCAAACACAGTCACAGAAGTATTAATGTCCAAGATATGAACAACCAAGACTGGTGTACGTATAACAGAGGAAAGCTGATTTACATCTGCTGCTCTTGCTCCCTGAACGCAGAAGCCTGCACAGTCTGAGGGAGCAGGTGCTCTCTGGGTCAGTTCCAGGAGCTGTAATACCTGCAACACCATCACAGTTCAGTGACACCAACCAGAATTCAGGTTTTCCTTGGCCTCTTTAAGAAGTCATTTGCTGGCAATTCTAGAGGAAGTAGGACAACATTCAATTTGCAGGTGGATCAGAGTGATCCTCCCTTCCAGACACCGTGGTACCAGCATTTCTCTATCAGTGCTTACTACCTGATATGAAGTGAGACAACAAAAGATGCAGTTGCTGGAGAAAGGACAGGAGAAGATCAGACTGACTACCGATTGTGATGTTGTGCTCATGTAAAACTGCAAGAGACGAAATGATGAGTAACACCAAAGAACTGGAAGTTCTTTGACTGTCTCATGCCTTAGTCAATGTAAGTCCATCCAAAATGCTTTGCTTCCCATGTCAGAGCTGCACTGCAGCAGTGCAGGATCTTCTGCTGTCACCAATCCCATAACCCATTGACCAGTGCCAAAGCAATGAATTAGGAGATCGTCATAATCTTCCTTATCCTGTACCTCTACTATTGCCACAGATGGGCAAGGGCTGATCCACCACAGTACTTCCTAAGCAGGACCTTCCATGAGAGTCTAATTTTAGATGCAGAGAGATAAATCCCCCACTTTTGATAGACCTACAGATTGCTTTCATTGGTGCAACCAACTCCTCAATGCACATGAACAGACAGACTCTGCTTGAAGTTTAGGCCCTACCAGCCATTTGTGCCAGACTCTCCCTCACAGGGGAAGGCAGAGGTGAACGGAAAGTTGCGTCACCAGCGCTCCTTTGAGGAGTGGAGCAGCAAGTCACTCACCACTAATGGGATTCTGCAGCTTTAATGATTACGAAAAGGTTAAAATGACCTGCCAGGCACCCTCAGCTGTTTAAGCCTCTTTTCCTTCCTCGTGCTGCTTTAATCTTGGTAGCATGGTCACGTGACCCAGTCAAAAAAAGCCCCGAAGCCGATTAGTGGCTTTCCAGTGGCTAGAAACAACTCAAAACATTTGGGATGGTTTGGATGCTTCAGAAAAAGTAGCCTGCTTTGCTCCATGCCCTCCTTTTGGGGTCACTCAACAAACACTGCAGCCTCTAGAAGTCACAAGAGGGTCCAGTCCCAGGTGAAAATCTCTGAAACCAAGGGGACAGGCTGTACTCATTTCCAACTGTATCAATCCAGTTACTTAATTCATCCTTCCAACCTCCAAAACACAACTACTTCACTTCTCATGAGACTCCACCTGGAGTATTGTGTCCAGCTCTGGAGCCCCCAACACAAGACCTCTAACATGGACCTGTTGGAGCAGGTCCAGGGGAGGGCTATGAAGATGATTAGTGGGCTGCAACACCTCCCTTATGAGAACAGGCTGAGAGATTTGTTGTTCAGCCTGGAGAAGAGAAGGCTGCAGGTAGACCTCATTTCAGCCTCCCAGCATCTGAAGAAGGCCTACAAGTGAGCTGGGGAGGGACTCTTTACAAGGCCTTGTAGTGATAGGACAAGGTGTAATGGCTTCAAACTGAAAGAGGATAGATTTGGATTTGAAATTAGGTAGAAGTTCTTCACTACAAGGGTGGTGAGATATGGAAACAGGTTGTCCGGAGAAGTTGTGGATGCTCTGTCACTGGATGTGTTCAAAGGCTACGAGGATGATTAAGGGACTGGACACCTGCCTTATGAGGAAAGGCTGAGAGACCTGGGGCTTTTTAGTTTGGAGAAAAGAAGACTGAGAGGGGATCTAATTAATGTCTTTAAATACATAAGGGATGAGTGTCAAGAAGGCAGGGACAACCTCTTTTCACTTGTGCCTTGTGACAGGACAAGGGGCAATGGATTCAAGCTTGAGTACAGGAAGTTCCACCTCAATATGAGGAAGAACTTCTTTACTGTAAGGGTTACAGAGTACTGGAACAAACTCCCCAGAGAAGTTGTGGAGTCTCCTTCTCTGGTGACTTTCAAGACCTTCCTGGATACATTTCTGAGCTATCTGCTCTAGTTCTATCCCGCTCTGGCACGGGGGTTGGACTCGATGATCTTTGGAGGTCCCTTTCCAACCCTTAACATTCTGTGATTCTGTGAAGATCAGGTAGGATGGGGCTTTGAGTGACCTGGTCTAGTGGAAGGTGTCCCTGCCCATGACAGGGCAGTTGGAACTAGATGATTTTTAAGGTCCCTTCCAATCCAAACCGTTTTATGATGATTCTATGATGCTGGCTACCATTACAGTAGCTGATGTCCCTGTCTCTACAATGGCAAGCAAAGGCTAAGCCCATCACATTGACAGAGTGATAGGCTCTGATGAGGTCGACCTAGACACTGTGGCAGCATCCTTCAATTCCTTATACACAGAAGTTCTGTGAAAAAGGATTCTGGGGGCTATTGTGATTCATAAACTGGGCACGAATCAGTGTCATTCTGAGGAAAAAGCAGTATGTGGGACAGCATCGTGATGCAGAAACAAGAGCCCTGCATGTAAACAGGGGAAATAATCCTGCTATTAAAGATCTTGAACAGGGATCTGTGTCCAGTTTTAGGCATCACGCTTCAAGACTCATGCAGACTACTTGGAAAGAATTCAGGAGAGAAATAAGGAGGATCAGAGTGTGGAAAGCATAATCTAGCAGGTGAGCTTGAAGGAATCCAGATTGTTTAGCCTGGAGAAGAAAAGACCAAACATAGACATAGTAATGGATTCAAGTATGTAAACAATTTTCATAAAAAGATGAAGTGAATAAATTGTTCTCTGTGTCCACCCAGGAAGAGCAAGCTCACTAATAATAGGGATACTTAAAGGCTAGAAGAGATTGCCGTGGGAGGTGGTGGAATTGCCATTGGTAGTGGCTTTCATGAGCAGGTTAGACAAACATCTGTCAGTAGTTTAGGTAGAGCTGAGCCTGCCTTGGGGCAAAGGGAGCGGTTAGGTGACCCCGAGAGCTCATGAGTTTTGTTTTCCATGCCTACCATGTACAAATGTCACATGAGAAAATCTGTGGCTATTTCACTTAAATTCCAGAAAGCGAGCACTGGAAGTATTTGAAGGCAAAAATGAAATCACTACAGCCCTTGATTGTCATGTCAGATTCAGTAATCTGAAATCATCCATGCATTTTGGTTTCCCACCACGCATTGTGGCTTTCCATCACCTGCAGAAAGTCTCACCTAACTGCATGGTGCCTGGCAAAGAAGAAAGAAGAGCTGTCAAGAGCACGTGGAGAAGAAAAAGTGCTGGGGTATGGCCCTCCAATACTAATGGGATGTTCCAAACAAAAGGTTATGCTGGAAACAGCTGACTGTTTTAAAATACCACCAGGGATTTCAAGAGTTAGCACGCGCCAAAAAAGAGAGTTCTTATCTTAGTTACTGTTTCCAGCTTTTCCACAGAAATTCACAGTCCTAAATCACACAAGGCCAACATGCAGAAGGCTCAGTATGACTATAGTAACAACATATGGTCTCTAGCCAAAAGAGCTTAAAAAAGAGGAGCTCAATGAATGCAGACAAGCTGGGGAATACCAGGAAACCATTGTGGGTTAGGAAACAGCCTCAGCAGCACTGACAGTCCAACAGTGGTCAAGGTTCCTAGGCACGGTGACAGAGGAAGGGGCTTGAGAACTACATAGACAGCCATGTTCATGTCTATGAGTCTTAGGGTAGCACAAGAGCAAGTACAAAGGTGCTAATTTGAAAACTGTGTGTGGAGTGGAGGCCAAGTTGTCCTCAGCTATTTAGTCCAGAAACCCCCATAATAAGCTGCTCAAAAAATAACCTTCCTCAAAACACCGCTTTCCTTAAAAACAACCATGTGGTCTTTCAAGATAGGAAGGTAGCAATCAGAAGCCCAAAGACTTTTGAGTTTGCACTGGTGAAACCAAAATGAGTTGCAAATGAAAGTCACATTGGTTTCAGAGCCCTTTGTCATGGGGTCACAGCCAGAAAGCTCTGGAAAATAGGGTGATCTGAAATACTTGCATGGACAACTGCCCTGTTAGTTACCTCTTGCAAATCCACTGAAATGAGTGCAAGTGTATCCACCAACCTGCTCCCTCATTTCCATTTTGCACTATTGCCATTCCACCTCAGCAAGGAGAAACAATAAGCCCTCACAACCCACATTTTTCCCTTTGAACTCATCACGCTGACCAAAGCTGTTCAAGACATTTGCCCCCAAATCTGAACCTATCCAAACACATGCAGATTAGATCTCATCCTTGAAAGACATGG
>WTSP01002285.1:0-76728 GCA_025331215.1 Actenoides lindsayi
GGGGGGGTTCTTTTTCGGAGCGGGGCTTGAAGGGGGAAGGAGGGAGGAGCGACACGGCTCCTGTTTATGGCACGAAGGTGGCTTATCGAAGGAAACTTCTGTTTTGACGTTCAGCCTTGCGCCTTTCTCTCCGCGGAGCTGCTTCTTGGGGTGTTTTGGTCGCTTTCTGGGTAGATTGATTTCGCCTCCTTTTCGAAACAACGAGGAAGCGACTCCCGATCGCGCTTCAATCACGGCTATTTTTATCTTGGGGATCGGGGGGGGGGGGGGGGGGTGGTGGGGGGTGGTGGGGGGGGGGGGGGGGGGAAATTATTAGTGAAAGTTGTATTCTAATGCCGTGTGACTTGTGAATTTCTGTGTGTAAAATGCTTTGATGTGTATTTAGCCTGGTGTGTAAGCATTCTCAAATCATTTTTTTCTTTTCCACCAGGGAAGTCGAGACAACATGAGTGTGATATTGATCTGTTTTCCGAATGCACCAAAGGTATCGCCAGAGGCGGTGAAAAGAGAGGCAGAGTTGGACAAGTACCTGGAAAGCAGAGTAGAAGGTGGATCATTTAAAAAAAAATAAGTAACTTTGTTTCTAAACAGACCCCCTGGCCCCCTTCCCCTTCTAAAACCAAAACTTTTAACACGTACGGGCTTTTTACTAGACCTTCAAGTGCCATTGGCCATCTAGTGTACACCTCTGAAAAAGGCACTCGTGTAGTCTTGCTGTATGGCCTGAAAAAATTCTGCTACGAAAGTGCAGCAGCCTGTAGCCCAGAAAATTATTCAAGATGGCAGAGAAATAATTCATTTGTGCTCAGTGTTCTCCATGAGTCTGTTGACAGCACTAACTTCCAACCAGTAAATCCTGGTTCCTGTTACGTGGAGTTAAATAATCAGAATACCTTGACAAGTATCTATGAAGATGGTAATTTGCGTGCCATTTTTCCATATAGTCCTGTACAAATTAGCCATAATATTTTATTATCCAATTATAGTAGGGCTACAGCTTGATTACTGTCATCTTTAAGGCACCTGCTAACATACTTATTTGAAAGGACTTCAGAAATTTGTCAAAGCTAATCTTTAAGCATTCATGATGTACAAAAGCTGGGAACTCATCTTACTCGTAGTAACTTCAAAATTTTGCTTAAATTTCTATTTCAGGAGTTCTTAGACTTCTAGATGAAACTGCAAGTCTTAGGCATTTAGAGTCGCCTAACAAAAATAACATTTGAAATCAATATGATTTATGAGATTTCTCATTAAAACCAGATTTATAGTGCCTTTTGGTGTTTTCAAATGACCACAGCTTGGAGTTTGTTTCTGCAACCTGACACGCTGTATGCATTATTTGCATAGGTTAAGTCTCTTTTGGAAGTGGATTCCTCTAGACCGATGTGTTACAAGTCTAGTTGTGTGTATATACTCTTCATAGCACACAGGGAGTTCTTTGCACATATGGTATCAGTGATTAGTAAGTTAGAGGAATATGTTGTGCACTTTTTTTTCCTTCCTTATCTTGCACGAAGTTAACACAGGGCAGCTTCAGAAACTTCATGGAGAACTTGCCTAGGTGGGAATTCTCAATTCAGACAAATGAATGTGCAATTTTGAAGCACTTCCTACCTACGTAGGTGCTCCTTCAGAAAGTATCACCTTTTCACAGGCCTCATTTTCAAGGTCTTGGCCCACTACATCTGTTCTGCCCCTGAACAAATGTCCAGACAGACATTTCTGTGGTTTTTTTTGATCTAACACTTGCCTAATAGGAGCAGTTGGTGCGCGGTAAGCAACGGTGTGAATCTTTTTGACAGCGTAGCAGGAATATCCGAGCGCACGGTGAAGCTGCACGAGTTAAGTGTCAGATGGCTTTCTCCGTTTCAAAGCAGTGTGCAGTTTTGCACCAGACATTTGAAGAGCTTACTACGTATGCCCACTCAACAGAATTGGTGAAGGACGAGTATGCTGTCAATTCACACGTTAGTTTACAGCATAGTGAGTCTCCTAATTTGGGCAAGTATTACCTTCATATCTTAGCTCTTTTGTCTGAGTTCAGACAAGCCCGTGACCTAGAATATGAACGTATGTTCATGTTAAGGCTGCATCTTCAGCTGTACCTCAGGAATATTAGCATGAGGAAAGCTCACATTTTTGTACAGAAGGTTCTTGTTATAAATGAAGACCCTAGACACTGGAACTGCGTGTGATTATGGTACAGACAGTGAATTTGGCTGCCAGTACTTTGTGTTTATACAAAATTTCAGGTATGGTCAAAGTGTGATAGTTGCATAGGGGCAGAAGGATTGTGTATGTACTTATACAACACTTTAACACTAATTTAATGGGATGATGTCTGAACAACTTGAGGAAATACATTGTACTTCCCCTCAAGGGTGTTTACTTCTCTTTTTTTTTTTTTTTTAGAGCTGTCCTCAATCTTAATTCTATTGTTGCACAAAGATATTATTTAAATTAATAAGTAGTAAACACTATTCAACCCAGCAGTGATTTGTGTCAGCTGTGTACAGAATTTGGCCTCTTAGGCCTTACTCATGAGAGAAGTTCAGAGGCTGAACTAAAGCAGAACTTTAGGAATAGGAGTCAGTTAACTTCGTTACATTTAACTTAATTCTTGTGCAATTAAATGGTGTAAATGGAAAATGCAGTACTGGCTAGTAAGGTAGGACTGCTACAGCATCTAAACTGTGAACACTACAGTGGGTAATCTTACTGTTTTCCTAGGATATCTTAAGAATGGCAGTGCTTAACTTGAAAAGCTTAATCTTCAGCTGAAGGAACTAGAAACTGTAAAGAGTACTTCTAGAACGATCTTACTAATCTGCAATATCAATTTAAAGTTAAAATTCATTAAAATGGTAATTTGGTGGAAAGGCTTATTATGTATTTTTATGCACTGCAGTACTCAATGTAGTCCAAGAAGTAATGAGGTATGATGCTTACTAATGTGCATTTTTTTCTGGTTGTACTTGTATTCCCTCAACCCAGAATACATCTTTGTACTGTTAAGAAGTGCAAATTCTAAGACTTAATAGGGCTTAGTACTGGTAGTCATCCTGACTAAGGAGAGGTGATTCAGATTTTTTAAAATGTAGCAAATTTTCCACTTACCACACCACCTAGGATTCTCCTTTTACCAATTTGAATGTGTTTGTGGTCCAGATTCTTAGCTCCAATAAATAATGAAAGCAGCAGCAAGTGTAGAGAAGTATCTTTGTGCCATTACTTGCAATAAATCAGTTACTCCTAAAATACCTTGTGAACTTCATGGTAGAAGTAATTAGTCATTCCAAAATGTGTTGCTATTATTTGCACTAATATGTGTTATTGATGTGTTGATTCTAAAAAGAAACATGTCTTAAGTTTTTGGTTTTTTCCTCTTCTCAGTTTTTTTTACATAAAAACATTCCGTAATAGATAATCCTTGCAATATTTATATCTATACAGAGATAAATAAGTTAGCTGTTATATGTTCCTTCCCATATTTTCACAAAATCAAAGCTCTGGCTTTTTCTTTGTGTGGAATTCCCGTTCAGAATATGAAAAAGCAGATATGTTTTGAATCCTTCGTTTTAGGGTTGTAAGTACATTTTCCCACTACTTGATGCCATGGAAATGTGTAGAAGGTTTAAAAGTAAATTAAAGTTGGGGGGGGGAGGGTTGTAAGATGTATTGAAAGAAGATAATTCCAATAAATTAAACACAGCTAGCAGACTGACTCCATTTGTTGTGTCTTCAGTGTTCATTCAGTCTGTATCTATAGTTTTATCAAATATAAATGTATTCATTTAGTGGAGACTGTATGTTAAATGTACTGCAGTTACAGGTTGTGAAATTGTGTAGAATAGGTAAACTAAAAATTCCTTATTTTTGTACAGCAGAACTTTAGCAATAGCACAATGTAGAATATACTAGATGTTCAAAACTGCACAATAAAGGAACTTGGCAAACCAAATCTGAGATCTTTGCTTCTTATTCAGATTTAAGAGTGCTAGATTATTTCCTAAACACTAGATGTTAAAATGAATTTTGGCTATAGATTTTGAGGAAATGGCAAGTTTTTGAGGTTTCTATGGTGTGTGGTCTCATTTGAAAATGTAGGCTTTGGAGTAAACAGCTTACAGCTTTGTGTGGCAGAGTTGGACACTGGTTGAGGGCTAGGCAGTGTTTCCACTGTACCTTGCAAATAATTTACACAGCCTGACTGCAAAACAGAGCTGATGCTTTTTTGTAAACACACACAGCCCTGAAAAACTGACATGCACAAAGTAATTCACAGTTGTTGTTTTCAGTTTAACTAAAAAGGACCGCATACATGTTGGTTTGGAAAGCTTTTCATGTGCCTTATCTCTCTAATTGATTTATAAAATGGGAACTTGCTATACTTTTCTGGAATTATCATTTAGAGTATATTTCAAAAGTGGTAGTGCTGAATTCCAGCTCTCTTCAAGCTGTAAATGTTTTATTGCACGAATAGTGTGTGTGTACATATGTGCATGTGTGTATATGCACATATATGCATATAGTGTGCTGTGGTATTCACTTGAAGATCAACAGTGTGAAGTCTTAATAAGTCATCTTTTATGATTTCCAAGGGCACGTGTTTACAGAGACACCAATGAAATGCATTTTTAAAAATGTGCTGCTTGTTTAAATTTCATAAAAAACCTGTTTAAAGAGTGACTCTTCAGGGGTGGTGTTGTCTGAAATCTCTTTGAGTTCAAATAAAAACGTGTGTGTGACTTGGCGGTGGGGGGTGGGGAAAAATGGGGAAAAACTTTCCAGGCCTCAGAATAAAGTTAAAGAGTTAATTTCTTAGCAGACATGTCTGTGACTACAGCAAAGGTGGTCTTCCCAGAGAAGTGGATCGGCTTTAAATAACTGCCCAATATTCACAGATCCCCTCAGTGAGCTGAAGGTGGAACCATCTCTTAGATGTGATGTCCCTGGTTTTTAATTTATAAGTAATAGATCTTAAAATGTGCATGGTGTTGTAACGCAGGGAGGTGTGAGTATTGGCTAATAGACATACAGCCACGTGGCTTATTTTTAATGTGTTTAGCCTTTTGGTTCTTGAAAATACTGTGCTTTCTATGATGGCAATAATCTTTTCTCTTCTGTTGCAGTGATAAAGCGGATGTTAATATCTGTCTCGTGCCCGGGACATTTTGTTGGGAAGATATTACATGTTCTAATAGATAAAATGTATAGCAGGAAAGCTGTTAAAGCCTTTTCCCCACTTAGGTAGCTGTGTATTTCTAAAACCAATGTGCATGTTAAGAGTTAGCAGCATATCTTTGTCAAATCTGTTACAGGTTCTTTTTCATATGGAGCCAAAGTTACCAATTACCGTGTTGAATATGGTCTGTCATTTCTGGTTTTTTAATATATATTAACAGAAGTTAAGCTGCCTTTTTTATAAAACTGAGTGTTTCAATTTTTTTAAGTTAAATTTGGACTGCACTTACAAAAAAAGTACTTCTGATTCCCAGAGATCATAAAGAAGCAGGGTGAAGGAGTCCCAGACTTAGTCCACGTGATGCGTACGTTAGCAACTGAGAGCATCCCAAACCTCCCGCCGGGGGGGGAATTGGCAAGCAAGTGAGTTCACATCAGTGTACATGTGGGGTTTGATTTAAATTGGAACTTAACTGTAAGGCCACTCTTAAAAGTGGGGGGGAGGGAAGAAGGGTACAAGACAAAAGGCGATGATCTGTTCTCCAATTTTTATTACTCAGTTGTTCTGAATGCAAAGGACAAGAATAAGAACAGAGTTAATTATGAATCACTACTAAAATTAAATGTCAAACTAGTTTTGGGAAGGACTGAAGGTTTTTAAGGGTGGCCTGAGTGTGTCTTTTTCTTGTAATTAATTGGGTTTTCTGGGTGGGAGGTTACATTTGAAGATGGCAAAATAATGCACTGATTTGGATATGTAGTTCTGCACTTCGATAAGAAGTGATTGCGTGTGATGTTTGCTTGGCAGCTTTCTTTTCTTGTCTGTAGCTAAAGCAATGTTGTAATGGCTTCAAAGTTTGCTTTTGTATCTCTCTGCTTGCAACAAATCTGAAAACTAGATAGAAGTCTGTGAAAAAGAAGATAAGTGGGAAGTTAAATTTACAGCTTTATATAGACTGGCTTTGTCCTTGAAGAGTCCAGTGTTGATGCTCTGTGGCTTCTCAAATTGATGTGGCTTCTCAGTCTTTAAGGAAGCAATGTGTTCAGCTCATTTGCACACCAAACTGAGTGCTTTTTGGTTCGAAAGATTGTTCATGAACCTATGCTGTGTTAAAATGGATTTGGCACATAGGGTACAGACTGTTTCTAACCTTCAGAGTATGATTTTTGTATTGTTACACCAAAACATGAAGTCTATAGGTATGTAATTGAATAAATGATAACTGAACTGTAAAGATGACTTCTACAAACAAAAACTGTTCTTACATGAGCTGTTTGACTAGGAAAAGAAGAGATGGCAATTATATATAGAACATCATCTGTTTAGGATGTGTTGAAGTATTGATGAGTTGGTTACTCATGAAATAATGGCATACAAATTGAATTTTCTCAATCTCTTTTGGCTAGCAGCAGCATCATGGTTGCAAGGAAGTCCCAAAGTGACTGACATCTGTGGGATTTTGTTTCTTAGTGATGCTAATTTGAATAAAGATTGGTAGAAGTATGGAGTGTAATTGGATGTTAGCATAACTCTAAGCACTCCTGCCAATCTGGGAGGAAAATACTGCTTTTCAAGAAACTTGCCTTTATTTAGAATCACATACCTATTTGTTGAAAGATAAGGGAAACTTCTCAGTTCCTAAGTGCAATGTACTTTGTGTGTAATTGCTTGGTTTTATTGCTTTAAATTCAGCCTCTTCTTCTGTGCCCTATAATCATTCACTATGATGTTTATACTGCTGCATGGTAGTTCCTGACTTTTCAGTGTTCTGGGATGATTATAAAGCCTATCATCTGCTTTTTTTTCCTTCTAACGCACTCCATTGTGATTACTCTGCATGCATTCATGAGCGGTTAAAAGGCTGCTCTTTCAAGTTTGTTTTGTCCCAGTTGTAGCCTGCTTCATCATACTTGGTTCGACAGAAGGCAATATGGAAAAAAGTTGCTTTTAAAGTCCAATCTATAATTCCTGTCTTCTACTTCCCCTCTTTCCTTCGTGCTCCTCCTCCAAAGTTCTTTCCTTATATGCTGGGTAAGGCAAAGGCTTCCTCTTCCTTCAGCCTCACATTGTTTTCCTTTTTTTGAGTATCATTTTTCAAGAAAACTTTTTCACCCTGTGTAAAAATAAAAATAAAATTTATACAATCGTGTTGCTCATTTACATATTGTTTGCATTTTTTTCTATTAATATTTTATCCATATATTTCCTACCAGTATTTCCACCAGTAGCAGAAAAGCCGAGAATCCCAGAGACCAAAGTTTAATGACAAGCTCTCTTAAATAAACTAAGCTTTTTTTTTTAAAAGAGAAAACTGTCAAGATGCTTGAATTAATATTTTAATATTTTTTTTACCAAACAAAATTCTTCTCAGTCCAAAGATGGTCCGTAGAGCTGCTATGTGCAGTTTACTTTTTTCCCCCCCAGAAAAGTTGCAGGAGACTATCGGATGTATTATTGTAAAAGGGTGTTGCTTCAGAAATAAATTTTCCTAGGTTTGCACATGGAAAGTACATTTCAGACCGTAACACAACAGTGTGCTTCGGAATGCAATTTTTGTGCATCCATAAAATAAAAATACCACTCTTGCCCTATGAAAGTGCCACAGTATGCGAAGCACCGCTGCAGCGCTCATCAAATGTCCAGGGCGTTCATCCACCGCGTTTTCTGATGCCCTTTTTCAAAGTCAAGAAACAGAGCACCAAGCAGCATCGCAGCCTCATCTGAATGTCAGGTTGTGCTCTCCTGTGGGATTCAGCCTTGTTTTTCTCAAAGCTAAAGGTTCTGAAGGGTCCGGTAGCTGTGGGCAATGTTTAATGACGCCGGGCGCTAACTCGCGGTAAACTTGCTTCTGTGACTTTGAAACTTTTTTTAAGTTTGTGTTTTAAAGTCGAACTTAGGGAATCTGACTTAAGAAAAGTAAGACACGACCTTAAAATCTTGTGGTTTTTGTTTGTTTTTGTTGTCTTTGCTCTAGACGGAGTGTGATTGAAGCCGTTTATAACAGACTGAACCCCTACAGGAACGATGATACTGTAAGTATCCTTTCTCTTGTGTTATCTTTCCCCCCCACCCCAATTATTTTAGCTGTTTTGTAAAGAAACATTGTGCTAGTTCTTGTTAAAAGACCTCTTCCCCAAAAAAAGCGACAGCAAGAGCTTGTTGTGCTCTTTGGACTATGGTTTGTAATTGTTTGCTGCTGCCTTCTGCTGATCATAATCTCAGAACTCCAGTATGGTTGATTCATTCTTTGAATATTGCCTGGGTTTCCAAATGCTTTCCTGCCAAATGATGTGATGAGTCATGTATCTTTTTCCCCCCTTTTATGGGAGATGTTTTTCCCCCAATACCAAGAAGAAAAAGGCTATACTTGTAGGTTAAACAGATTTGTAGCTATCAGCTTTAAGGATGTATTACTTTTCCAAATGGACTGTGTAAGCACTTCTGAGCATGGAGCATCTTAGAGCAAGCACACAGTTCAGGTTCTTGTACATCAGTGATCAGAGTGACATGAATCTACTGTCATCGGGGGGGGGGAACGACGGAACCTCCGAACTCTTAAAATATGAACAATTACCCCAATTGCAGTTATATCACTGGAAACAATGTTCTGTCACTTAAAGTGCTGTACTTTATAAAGGAATTAAATTGATCCTCAACCTATTGGCATGAATTACTTACATGCTTAGATGTGCCATTAAGTGAAATTCATCCAGACAATCATGTGTCAGCTTTACAACTGGGTGCTACTTTATTTGGCAGTTCTTATTATATCTTCAATATAAAAATTCCTATGTAGTGGCTGAAAGAGGATGCTTTACCTTCAGAATACATTTCATAGTATGTTACTGTTCTACAGATACACCGTGTGCAAACTCCTTTGTTTTGCAGTGGTGTTGGCAACTTGGATACAGAACTTTGCGTGCTGAATAGTCAGCGTGCAGCTCCTGTGTTTTCACTCACTCCTGCTTTTATTCTTTGTCCTTGAAACAAACACAGCCATTTTGGTCTGTCATATAATTGCTCTCCTTTGCTACTTCTGGTCTCGGAGAAAAAACTGGAGGTAGTATTTTTGCAAAGGGTAACTTTAGTGATTTTTGTTGGGGTCTTTTTTTTGTTGTGGTTTTTTTTTTTTTACTACACCTCCGTGCCAGCTGTTCTTCTTTATAGTTTGTAATTAATTCTGTGTGCAAGTTTGAATGAAGGGTGCAGAACTCTAGTGCTAAGAAATTGTCATCTGTGGCATTGCTGGAGACTTAATTAGTCTCTTACGCACGAAGGAATCAGTAAGGCAGTGCTTTTAAAGAGAAGTAATATTTCTACCTCTTGTAGCCGTAGTAATGATAGGGAAGTGTAGCTGTGGAAGCAGCAGCGTACGCTGTTGTTAAAGCCCATCACAGCCCTTAATTACTTAGGGGGAGGTAGCAGGTGATGCTGAAACAACCGGAGGTTGCTGTACAGAAGCAGTTTGCTCTGATGCCTGTGCTACTGACTTAGCTGTTGCTTCAGCTACTGAGCTGTGGTCTCACTTAGTCGTGGTATTAACCTATGTACCCAACTGATGAGGCGGTTGGGAAAAGCTGAATATAGAAGTCTAAGCACAGGAGAAGGAAACAAACGTAACACCAAGGCAAATGGATTAAAACCCCCATACTAGAATTAAATAATCAGTTTGTGCTAGGATTCTTTTTTTAGGTGATTGCAGGAATCAGTTACACATTTTTCACCGTTGTGGTAGTTACACAAAATCCATCGTTTCCTGTAGGCCAAGTGGACCAAATTTTAGGGATACTCAAGTATTGGATGCGTGGTTGTAATGTCCTGTAGTAGGGCCATACGGTTATGATTTAGAGCAGGGCGTGTATCTGCTTTCAATTTTTTGCCTCATACTTTTGTTTTTCCCCTTGCGGTTTTATTACCATCCAAAATTAGGGTTTCCTGCAGTCGCCCAAACTACATGTCTCTAACCTTAAATTATAAGTGGTAAAATTGATCTGAATTATAACGGGGCGTCAGGCGATGACTGTATCTTCTTATGCGGCGAGGGAGGGCTGGAAACACAAAAGATGACAGTGCTAATGACAAACAGCATCAGGCACATCCTGCTCTCCTAGCACACCTGTGTAGTGAGTGTATCCATTTTGCATTGCTTCTGACTACTCTGGGAATGCTTTCGAGTCACCTTCCTAGGATGATATTCTGAGGATTGATCAGGCTGGTATAAAACACGCGGTCAGATTGTGCAGTGTCTTGGTACTCATGTTTCGTTAATCAAGTGTATGTGGTTTTTTAGATACTACTTAAATGCTGGTTTTGAAAGAGGAGAGAAAACAGACTCGTAGAGTGATTTAAGTCTTCACCCTTTTCAGTCTGGATTCTCCAGAAACTGCCGTAACTCTGGGCACTCCAGACTTTAAAGGGTTCCTTCTTTTTTCTTTAAGGATTCTGCCTCAACTGATGATATGTGGTAAAACTGCTCATCTAGCTGTGGAGTTCACGTTTCATCCTCCAAATGAAAGTGCAGCCCAACCTCAGCGACCCTTCTTAACATCCATCCTCAACTGTAATCAAAGAAGGGAGTATGACGTGTTGGTGAGAGTGACTACAGCAGTACGACATCTAGCCCAGGAACTGATCTTTTTTGTAAAACAGACTTCTGTAAACGTGATTTCAACCCATAATTCATGTTGTAAATCAGACTCCAGCAATTTGTTGTATGATTTTGTTTTTGTAAAGTGCAATTGTCTTTGTACAAAATGCTCATATTTAATTATGAACTGCTTTAAATCACTATAAAGGTTAGAAGAAATGTTTGGCTTGTGTGATGCAACAATATATATCCCTTGAAATTCATGTTGTGGTTTTGGATTGCAAGGAGCAGCAGCCTAGCCAGCTAGGTGCTCAAGAGGTGCACAAAACTGTAAAGATAGGTTTTTATTTTATATGAAAGCAGAACTTGTGGGCAATTTACCAGAAATTACAGTGTGTGAATTTGCTTGGCAATGGTAAAAATAACTAATAAGAGTAGTGCACATTCTTCAACGGACGCATATCGTTTCCTTGGACGTATTCCTGCTCTCACATTGAGCTAAAGGGTGTTCTGATTTTGACTTCAGTGGGAGTTAAATCATGCCCTATTAATAGTATCGTGTTCATACGCGTACCAACCTTGGGATTAGAATGCCTTGATTCTTTGCACCTCTTTTTTTTCATTAACCCTTACCTGAAACTACTAATCACTGAGCATGAACAGGCAGCTTTCTACATAACAGTAGGAGTCTGCAGCATTTTTACAATCCTGATTGGCTGGGTCTGCTGCTGTTCCGAGTAAAATACTTTGAATTCCATTTTATCAATAAAGCTTGATTTAACAAACAAGAAATTTATCCATAAATGTGTAATTCCTTTTTTCCTGCCTTCTAAAATGTCAGTGCCATTGTAAATGATATTTTACTTGTGGAAGAATATTTTTATTAATTGGTAGCCCATTTTTAAAATGGGAAGGATTTTGATTATTGCCCAAGACATAGCCATATGCTAGAGGATGATGTGGGATTAATCTGTTACCCTATTTTTTACGAGTGTGGGGTTTTTTCAGGCTTTTTGGTGGTTTTAATTTTTCCTCCCTCCTGAAGATGTGCATTGGTTTGAATTTGCCTACTGTTTGATAAAAATACATTTGTCAAAGCCTGACAATCTTTAACATTTTATGGTGTGTGTTTTTAATTGAACCACTTAGAATGAGAGACTAGTGGTTAAACAGTACTTGTGATTTGAGATATAGCATGTTGACAATATTTAACTGTTCGTTGTTTAAAATTCTAATTTAAAATTTTATAAGGTGATAAACTAATTTGATTTAAGCTTAGCTTTCTCCCATTGAGCATACAAAAATTAAGTTTTCAAGTCAGTCGTGTTTGCAAAACTGCTGTTTTGTGCACCTTGTATTGTCTTTTTGGTTGAGAATATTGTATTTAATATGTAGTTTACTCATTTAGTAGGCAGATTCCCCAAAAGGAAAATCAGTAAAACAAGTAGATTGTAACATTTACTGCAGTTAAACAGAATCAAAACTTGGTGTATAATTACTTTTTGATAGGAAAATGTAGTACAATGCATTTTGCTATATTTGTCTTTCCCTAACTTTGAAATATACATATTTGTATATATAGCCTTAAAACTAATGCAGAGTTAGGGAACACTGAACAGTGAAAAAGTAACTTATAGTGTCTTGGAACTAAGTATAGTATATACCAGCAAACTTTTCTTTTATCCCTCTTGTCTATGTGGGGTGCTTAAACGTAACTTCATTGTATTCAGTTTGTAATCTGTTCAAGCATGAATGAAGAAAAAAATAAGCACTATTTGTATTTATAAATTTATAGCAATTTTTGCTTAAAGAAACAGTTCCTTACCTACCTATGAATAAATGCTTAAAATGTCTAATTTTGTTGTAGAGTGCAAAACTATAATAATGTTAAGTTATAGCTTCACAGGCACCTAATTAACAAGCATATTTAATAATACATGGTGTATTAGTGCAAAAAGCTAAACTTAATTTAGGACTAGGCAGATAAAGTTCTGTCCTTTTTTTTTCATAGAGACTAAAGTTTAGTTTTGGAAACTGCAAAACCTTGAACTGGACTGTGGAACCTTTTGAGTTTTAAACTCTAAAAATCGGAAGCAAAACTGTGGTATGAAAAGCCATACTTCAAACCATAATCACTTAAACTGTCTCAGTGACAAATGATCTATTTGAAGCCTCTTATGAGGTCTCCTAAAGGTTAGAAAGTCATTCTGCTGTTGCTACAGGCGATGTAACCAGGTTTGAGGGTAGCAGAAGAAAGCCCATTTCAGGCCTTTCCTTCTCCTGCCCGTGTTCAGCGTTTTGATGAGGCCGGAGCACTGAATCTGTTGTGTACGCATAAACACTGCCATTTTAGAGACAGCTTTTGATGATAAAATATACAAGTTAAGTATATAAAGCATCCTAGAGAAGAGGCAAGCTGTACTTTTCACTGCTCTGAAAAGAAAAAAGGCACTTTTTGCACCTTTGTGCATCTCCTTCTTGCACCAGAAACTTTTTTTTTAAATGCTAAAAACATTAGCACCTCAGGGGCAAGGCAGCAATTTCTTCTTTTTTCCTTTTTTTTTATTTTTTCCTTTTTTTTTTTTTTTTTTTTATTTTTTTAAAGTATTGTGTGGTATTTATTTCCCTTTTGGAAAAAGATTCCTGTGTGACAAAAAAAAATGAAACTTGTGTGATGTTAAAAGATGTATTTTTAAATACATGTTCAAATAGGATGGTCCCAATTTGCTTGTTTTTAAAAGGAAATGACATTTGTAAAGCTACTTTGCTTCGTATGCCATGCAACCTTTGTTTTCCTTCTACATTTGACAGCTTCACTGGCTTCAGTTTTCTGTGAGTTTTGTTATAGTCAGATTAAATGTTTCACTGATGTTCTGGGAGAATACCTGTACTGCTTTATAGACAACTGTTTCAGATAATTCTCACTAATTCAGCATTGAAATATGTTCAAGACAGAGGCTTCTAAAACGTGTTTTAAACCCAAGGTTGGATCAAGTCAATGCAGTTACATTAGGTAGGGTCCTAGACTCGCAAGGCTTTGCAAATCCGTTGTATTGACGGAGTCCCCGGTGCGTGTGGTGGGGCAGAAATCTTGCAGGTCCCATGCCCTCTACAGAGCCAGGGCCTTTCAGCTGCTTTGGCTCTTCCCTAGCCGGGGAGCCGCACTGCAGAGCCCGTGATGTGCGGCTGTCCCTCGTTTCCCTGTTCCAACACAAGTCGGAACGGGAGGGATCTGCTTGTCGTTAGCCAAAGCTGAATGGTGGTAATCCTGACTTGTGTCGTACTAGCGAGGTGCCTGAGGAATGTTAAACAGCAGATGAGTAATGGTAGAGTTCACCTTGCCCGCTCGTGCAGGTGCCAAAGCTAATCATTTTACTGTGTACTTACAATAAACTGATAGCAGCGCCCATCGAACTGTCTATTGCAAAGCTGGTACCCTCCCAACTTGATCCGTTAAAATCTCAGCCACTCTGCTCAATACCAGAATTGGAAACTTAAAAAGATGATGTAACAATATCAGAGAACTGTTTTGTATTGCTCCCCTGATAAGAATTCCATCTTCATTTGAAACACTGGGCTAGGGTAGGCTTCCTCTTGCATTTCATTTTTTATTAACTCATGAACTAAGGATGTGGTTGCATGATCTACTTATATCAGGACTAAACTATCGCCGTGTTTGCCCCTACTGCCCTTTTTTGTGCCAGCACTCAATGCTTATGTGACCATGCAGTTAGGAGAAGGAAAAACAAATCTGTGCTCTTCAGCTGGGTAAATTGGTAATCCAGCTATGGGATGCTGGCCCTAGGGTAAAACACAGAGTGGGGCGACAGGACCGAGAGCAAAGGAATGGTTGCATCACCCCTTCTGCCACAGTTTGGGAAACCACACCCTTAGCACAGATAAATGATTGACCTGTGTAGGGAGTTTTGGAGCCTTTTGCAGATCTTTCTCTACACTTAAGACAAATATTTTTGCTTTGGTAAACATTCTTAAAACTGGAATCATGAGACTTTGGTTTTAACGTCACCTTGTGTCCGAGTTCCATGCTGACAACTTTCTGTTTGCTTTCTCTAGACACACGTAGCTCTGGCCTGTGGGAGAGGCAGCACGGCTGCCACAGCCAGGTCAATGCTATGCTTGTTACAGTTCACCTCATTTCAGTGTACATCAGGATGTCATCACGCTGAGATGTTCGCCTTCATCTCTACCTGCACCTTCTTGAATTGCTTTTATGCACAAATGACCTGGTATATTTAATTTTTTTTTTATATTTGATCTTGCCCGTGTCTGAAAGGGGTCTAACCTTTAGTAGCATGTTACCCTTTTCCTCATTTGGCAAACACAGTCTTTTAATACAAACCTAATGGACTGTGTGTAGGTTCAGAAACAGCAGAACTGTAGAGCTATAGAGCTGTAGAAAATGGAGTTGTTACTTCATGAGGTGTGACAATGATGTCTCCTAGATAACTAGCATAGCTTCTTGTTCCTACCTCTACATACTTCTCAAAATGTACCAATACAGGGTGTAAAGTCTCCACTTGGCCTGATAGGGGCTTTAACTCTTAAGTGGTAAAAAGAGGCTCCACGTGTGATTCTCTAGGATACTATAAGTGCATAAAGTGAATGTGATTCCTGCTATAAGCTGTAAAAACAGAGTAAAATTTAAAAATAGCAGTCTGGGGCCAAGTACCTTAGACTGACCTGTCTGAAATACTGATCAGATAATCCGATCTTTGGGCGAGCTCTTTCTGAGCTCTCTCTGTGGAGTGCTTGAAGTTCAGGAAGCTATAGGAAAAACTTAAAGCTTGTCTTTAGTCTCATGGACCACTTAATACTTTCAAGTAGAAAAAAGAGAATATACGACGTGCTACAAGTTGAGTTTACATTATCACCCACTGAAACCTTGTTTCCAGAAAAATTACAAGTATTTCTACTATTTACTTAAGTGAAAAAAAATGTCTGGAAGGTTAATCTCCTGATCGTGTCAGAGTTGTTGACTTAGTGACCAAGGCTCTATGCATATTCCTTGCTTTATCTACATTTTTTTATTTGATGTTCCTTTTGACTAGCAGTAAACCAGATTTCCCCCCCCATATAGATGTTCTTCTCAAGTCTTTGCTTCCAAGCTAAGAGAACAGGAATGATAACGGTGTCTTAGCTGAAGGGTTTGCAGGAGGCTCGCAACAACAGCAAAACCCCTAACCTTGGCAGCTGCGCAATTTGGGAATGTGGGGTTAACTTTAAAAATGCTTTTTATTGAATTAATGAAAGTGCTATTCTGAAAGTGGCAAAACTTCAGTAGAGGTGGGATGAGGGGTCAGGTTTCTAGAGTGTATATCATTTTATGCTTAGCCAGTTTTTTACGCTGTTGTACTGATTCCTGCCCAAATGCATTTTAAAATGTCACTAGACATCTCCTTTTTTTCCTTTTCATTTTTTTTTAAATATATATTTTATTTTTTTTTAAATGGTCCTTTCTAGTGTGTAACCAGCCATTTGTTTGCAAGGGTGAGTGCTGTGTCAGATAGTAATGGTTTCCTGTAAGAGCACTACAGCTGCACTTCTCAGCTTGCTCGATAATGCTGAGCCCGAGCTGAAATTCCTTTTTGCTTCCATTAACTGCATGGCTCTGACGAGCTGCTGGGAGCGTGGGTTTTATACAGCTGAAGTAGATGGGACTCTCCATACGTATTGTGACTAAGCCTCCAGAGTTGAAGGAGGTGCTATTGTTGTTTCTTTTGAGAAATACCTTTGAGGAGAAAAAATGAGAAAACTGAGACTGGTGGGTGGCAAAAGTTGACATACTTCTATCAATGCCTATAGACTAAGGTCCAGAGTTTAATTTCACTCACATTACTGAATTCAACCCAGTTTGAGCAATGGAACTACTGAGTAGCTGATTTGATTTTCACTGTTGGGGTTTCGGGCTGAAGCGTGGTATTTTTGTTCAAACTACAGGGGAAAGTTAAATTAAGATAGTCTTGGGAAAATCAGATGTATACTTAACTTCACATCCTGCTGACGCTGATGGAGCTTCACTCCCAATGTGTAAAGTTTGCACGTGTTGTTGGAGCCTTAACTGCCCCGCTTTTCTTGGAATGAAAAAGAACTACAGTCTTTGTTCGGGTCTGGTTTTGAAAAGGCTTTTCAAAGCCAAAGTGAAGAAGGTGGTAATGTTAAAGCCAAACGTTAGATTAATCGGAGACAACCACTTCATAATTCTTCAAACATGCAAGTCAGAATTTCTTTTAAAACATCAGAAGGGCACAGTTTCAGAGGCTCAGTCTCTGAGGTAGTGCTTTTAGCTATAAAGAGCAAATAAAAGGATGAAACCCAAAATGAGTTACCCAGGAGGGAAAAACAATGAGATCCTAAAAATCTAGGAGTAAATGTGCTGAATTTATACAGCATTATTTCCGTGTCCAGTGATGGACGAACTGAAAAGATCTTTGTTGTGGTTTTTTTTTTTTAGGGGAACTTTTCATTCTCGTTAAGTGTTTGGTGTGAGACTGGCA
This sequence comes from Actenoides lindsayi, assembly GCA_025331215.1. Classification (NCBI taxonomy): domain Eukaryota; kingdom Metazoa; phylum Chordata; class Aves; order Coraciiformes; family Alcedinidae; genus Actenoides; species Actenoides lindsayi. Next base: position 17,291 of record WTSP01002285.1, read on the forward strand.
AGTATGCTGCAATTTGAAATTTCCAGACTCTTAAATTGGAACCTGTGCATTATAAAACAGAGTCCTCAGTATGGGAGATGCTGCAGTACCTGTTACCACGTGTTCTGCTGATTAATGCCGCGCAACTGTTTGATGCTGGAAGTTGGGGTTTCTTAGCGTACGTTTCATTGCTGATGGTGTGATTCCCAGCGATCTTGAGTGCCAAGAGTTAAGTTGTATTTATTAATCAGATCTAACTCTTTGGTGCCAGGAATCTAGTTTTTGGAGTAAGTGCTGAATTATGCAAATGTTCTTGGCAAATCGTGCCGAGTAGTTCAGTGCTCAGAAAACTAAGTTACTAGCGACGAAGGGTTAATACGAGTCAAAAGCCTCGATTCTCCTGGTCAAAGAATACTGGGTATTTGAAAAGCATGAGGTTTGATTTCCAGAACGGGCTGCTTCATAAATCTTTCAAAGTAGAGATTCTGGTTTCTAGCATCTGTCTTGTTACTAAGACCGCGTACAAACATGCTGAATTAGAGAGTTTTCACCTGTCTTCTCACAGAATTGACTCCACGTCGTATCATAAGAGTCTTGTTTGTAGTGACATGCTGTGCCTGTCTTTTTAGAGAATTCATGACCTCTTTATATCTATTTTGTGGAAAGTGTAACTTTTTTCATTGATGACCTGTATAAATGTGTGTTACGAATGGAGAGATTTAAGCTTGAAAAGCATGTTTGCAGATTACACAGCTTCATTATGGAATTTATAAATTTAACAGAGTAATATACAAAAGCGTAACTATTTTCCTTAAGTAGAATGTATAACAATATATAATAAATTATTCTCCACGTAGTTCACCCACTATTTACAATTTTACACAATTCAAACTGTGTGTTTACAGAAAGTTCAATAAATGTATATTTTGTACTATGTACAGATTCCTGGTCCCAAAGAAAATGTGTTTAGTTTCTAACTTAACTTTTGAGATTGTACTTTTCTTTTCTTTTTTTTTTTTTCCTTTTTCTTTTTCGGTTTGGAATCAGTTGAACAAACTGCGTTATGCCTGTCGATGGTGGAGGCTTGCATTGGAGTAACTGGGAATTGGAAATACTTCTAATCTACAAAAATGATTCCACTAAATAAAACAGGCAATGACATCGTGTGTGTGTATTTGAGTGGTTTGCTACAAACCGTTTCCACAGCTGTTTTATTGTCACTACTTTTCAAACTTAGCAGGCCTCCTTCGGTTTTCTGATTCAAGCTCATAATTGTAAAATGAAATATGGAGTGCTTATTTTGAGCATTCTTAGTTAACGAGGGGGGGAAATAAAATCATTGTTTTTCCCCTTTAAATGTTGAAATTCCAAGAAAATGCAGCATGCACTTGGCTCCAGCCAGTGTTCCCCAGAGACCACCTGGTCTGGGGTCTTCAAAACAGCTCGGGGTGGATGAGGATGCCCGACTTTTGGAAAACCAAGTCATCCAGGAGCACAATATATTTGTATTTTCTGCCCTGATTCAGTACCATAAAATACAAGATAGACTTTTGTAATGTCATTTTGAAGAATTTAAGGGTGCTAAAAGCTAAAATAGCAGGGCCTGTTGTAACAGGATGAGGGATAATGGTTTTAAACTATAAGAGGGGAGATTCAGACTAGATAGAAGGAAAAATTTTTTTACAATGAGGGTGGTGAGACCCTGGCCCAGGTTGCCCAGAGAGGTCGTCAATGCTCTATCCCTGGAAACATTCAAGGCCAGGCTGGCCAGGGCACTGAGCAACCTGCTCTAGTTGCAAATGTCGCTGCTCACTGCAAGGAATTGGACTAGATGGCCTTGAAAGGTCCCTTCCAACCCGAAAGATTCTATGATTCTCTAAAATCTTTACAGTGGTTTTAGCCTGTATGGTTGGAGGAAATGTGAGCCTATATGTTATTGGTTCATATTTATCTTCCCTGGAATTCTTTATAGACAGAGAGCTCCTAGGATTCTGACATGGACTGTACAAAGTAAACCAGGGGAGGGGGCAGGAGGATATTCCCCTATCACTTGTGACCTGGAGAAGACTTGCCTTTTTTAAAGGTTCATCCCCATCCCTTTAAGGACTGAAAATCAAAACTACTGAGTTTTTTGGCAAAATGAGGGAATATTTTATGTGGATTAAAAAACTGAAATAGCTACAATATGATGGACTATTAGCCTTGGTTCACTTTTAGGGAGCAAATATGGGAGACAAAGTATATCCCCTTGGTTGGCAGCTTGAGGTTTGTAAGAAGATTCTTTTATCCCACCTAATTGGAAATTTACATTTTAGTGTCTTTTATCAAAGCCAAAGTATAATATACTTCTGAATAGCATTGGTTAATTTTATTTATCTATTTATTTTAAATTTTGACATGTAATAATAAATTTGAATGTCATCAAGGCTGTTTAGATGTTAGGGTAATTTAAGATGTTCACTGTGGCTGAATTTAGTCAGACAGCATTTACATGGGCTAATTTAAAGGAGGTAGAACCCTGAAGCCCAGTTAAATCATTTAACTGACTTCAGTTTTAGATTTCAGCAATATTTAAGAATGTAGCAGTTTATTTTAATGTGGTATTCTGAAGGAATGAAGCTGAACTTGGCAGAGTAGCGAGAAGAATTGCTTACGGTTACTGATAGAAATAACTTAGACAATTATCCCTGCAAATACACATGCACAGGAGAGGCTCTGGGAGTTGGGTGAGCTTGGTGTACGGCTCTCATTTGTGAGCTTGCAGGACTGGAAGTTCATCAGTATAATGAGAATTCATATATTAATGAAATTGATTTGTACTTAGCAATTTTGCTGCAAACTTTCCAACGTTTTTACTGAAAATGGGAGAGCTTAAAATCTTCTGCAGCTTTTCAAAAGATCCTACCTACAGGCCACAGCTGCAAGAGATTTGTTTTCCCTATTAACACATTTTTCTGGTGTTCATCCACTACTTTAAGAAAGTATTTGCTAGCCAAGTTTTTAATCCTGTTAAACAGGATGGAAAACTTTGCTGTGACCTACCACTTAGACTTGTCTTAAATTAAAAGTGTGCTGAATAGACGTTTAAACCAGTGAGTTCATTTGTACAGTAGAGTGGATATGAAGTATATACATCTAGCTAAACGTGGTTTCTTGTCTTTACCTCTACTTCTTAGTAATGGGACGCTGTCCCAGTGTCCTCCTGATTCTATTTAGGAAGTATTATCTTGCCAAAGCTGCATCATGACTCTTCCCCTTAACTCTGGCGTAGGACATCAGAGTTTGCTTCTGTCTTGGGGATACCAGTATAACTTGGTGAGAACAGTCACCTTCCTCTGAAACTTAAATCCTGTTCCATAAACAAAAAAAAGGTAAATAATAATAAATAAATAAAAAAAGGTACAGGATAAAACAGCTATGTATAATTCATTTCAACAAAATAATTCAAGGTGTGTTACAAGCATGGGGGGATGGGAAAAAGAAAAAAAAGAAGGGTGCATTTAAGGAAACAAAAGCTTTTCTGGTCTGTTCTTCAAATAACCTGTAGAATTCCCCCTTGGCTAAGACCGAGACAGTAGGAACAGGATATTTGGACATGGCTGGCCTCCAGGACTTTTGTAGCTGTACTCTTTTTTTTTTCTGCATTACTTACTTAACCACATAATTTTTTCCAAAAGGCCATAAGCTTTCGAAGTATTCCTTTAGAAGAGTAATTTGTTGGTTTTGTAGTGCTCACCCCTGTCATGGATATAGTGGGAGTCTGTTACCTGAAGAATATGACATGACAATCAAATCAGTTTTAATCCTAATATGTGTTACTTCGTATTATCAGTATCCTGAATTGTGCACTTCAGAGTGGATTTGGAGTTTTTTTGCTGCTGTTGTTGCCATGTTTTGGTTTTTCAGGGGGGATTTTAACGCTCACCTTCAGCTCTCTTAGAAGACTATATACAATTGGAATAGCAAAGCAAATGAAGTCATCCTCCAGTTGGTCGTTGTTAATTCCAGTGATGGAGACTGGCAGAATATCAGGAATCAGTTTCAGGGGAAACAAAGAAAAAACAAAACAAAGCAAAAAGCCACAACAACAAAAACCAAACAACCACAAAAACATAAGGCTGATTTTGGAATTTTTTTTTACTGAAAAAAATAGCAATGAAGTACAGAAAGAATTGAAATACTGTAAATATTTGATTACAGAAGTATATTAGCCTTATGCTTTTATGTTCTTAACACTTACAGGACTTTCAATTATCAACCCTTGATTGTTCTATTAGGAAACATTATTAGATGGGCAGCTTAACAGGGCTGAATCTTGCCCCAGTTTAAGATACTAAGCGGATGGTGAGGGTCTCAGTTTACCTCCATCTGAAAACCTTGGAATGGGCATGAGTTCAGTGCTAGAAGAAAGCTGCTCCAGGCCACAGACCAGCTTGTATGATCTAATGGCTAATACAAGGCTTTCATATTAAAATTTGATAAGGGCTGTACTCACCTTATCACCTTGTTTCTAGGTAGACTGTAACCTTCAGCCTAGTTTTCATATTCCCTACGCACGCAAAGCAGTTGGGTCTTGTTCTGTGGTTGCTGCTTGCTTTGCATGCAGTGAAGCACATTCCTTCTGCCACCTCTCGCATACGCCCAATCCCTTTCATTTTCCTTCCTCCCCTCTTTCTGGCCTGAAGCTGCTGCACTATGTAAAAGTCTTAAAATTCTCTAAGCGTTGTTAGATTCCCCGTTGCATCTTTTGTGTGCACTTTCTACATTGTCTTGTCTTCAGAATAGTGCGTGTTTCCTTTCTATACCCCCTGGTCTAATAGGGTTTGACACTTTTGGGTGCACTGCTAAAAAGCTAAACTCTTTCTACTATCTCTACAGGCAGCTAATTCATCCTGCAATGTGAATAACTTGTCTCAGCTTATCTGACCATGCGTAGACATTTGGTCCATTTCCACTCGGTAGGTCCCGCGTTGGCAGAGCCCTGCAGCATATGCTGAACATTCAGCCCCAGCTGAAGCCAGTGAGCTGCTCGCGTGCTTAGAAGTGAGCTCATGCATGTGTTTTTGTCACACTGAACCCGCAATTCATCTCCTCTACTATTGCTATGGGTTTTTCTGAAAAAGAAAGAGAAATGAAGGAAAACACAATTGTACGGTCTATATTAGCTATATTAGCTAAGGCAAAGAAAATTAATGGGGATACTTTTGACCCCCTCTTTTTTCTTTTTTTACTTCAGTATTTCTGGATGTCAAAAGGTTTTTGCACCATTGCCTGGAAAACGTGTTTAGGCTAGAGAGCTGGTGCTGGTGTATCATGTTCTCCATGTTCGAAGAGTCATCACTTTTGAGTGGTGTAGTCCCTGTGCTCCAAATTTACAACTCTTTAGAAGTAATTGTTTCCAACCTTATTCCCTATTCATAGAATCATTTAGGTTGGAAAAGACCTTTAAGATCATCAAGTCCAACCATAAACCCAGCACTGCCAACTCCACCAGTAAACCATGTCCCTCAGCACCACATCTACACATCTTTTAAATACCTCCAGGGATGAAGACTCTACCACCTCCCTGGGCAGCCTGTTCCAGGCCTTTACAACCCTTTTTGTGAAGAATTTTTTTCTAATATCTGATCTAAACTTCCCCTGGTGCAACTTGAGGCCATTTCCTCTTGTCCTATCACTTGTTTCTTAGGAGAAGAGCACGATCCCACCTCACTGCAGCCTCCTGTCAGGGAGTTGTCAAGAGCGAGAAGATCTCCTCTGAGCCTCCTTTTCTCTGGCCTACACAAGCCCAGTTCCCTCAGCTGCTCCTCATATGTCTTGTTCTCTAGACCCCTCAACAGCTTCATTACCCTTTTTTGGACACTCCAGCACCTCAATGTCCTTGTAGTGAGGGGCCCAAAGCTGAACACAGCATTCAAGATGCAGCCTCACCAGTGTCAAGTACAGGGGGACAATCACTTCCTTAGTCCTGCTGCCCATGCTATTTCTGATACAATTCCTTCATTTTTATCAGTTTAAAGGTGTTTTTATATGGTTAGCATAAATATCTTCTGTGCATTAAGCACTGATGGAAAGAGTAGACTCTATGAATGTCACTGAAACAAGAACTTCACTACTTCTGCTCTGCAACTATTGGAAGCAGAGTCTCTCCCAAGTAGTGACACAACAAGACTCCTTTTTTGTTATGCCTGTTGGACTATCCTGAGTCTCAATGTTGCCACTTCTTTACTACCCAAGTCACATTCAGTGGTCCTCTCCTGTGTTTGAACACTCTGCTCACTGGGAGCAAACCCCTTCATTGTCATGCATTGGTTATGGCTTCTACTGTCCAAGCAGAACAGCTTTAACTGGGCACTAGTTACAAATCCTGAAGGGTGCAAGCTGAAGTCCAAACAAGGAGACATTGGTGGATGGATATGCCAGATAAAACGCACCCCATTTCACCAGTCCTAACGGTCCTGTACTTCCAGAGAGAAAACCTTAAGACAAAGACACTGGGCAGCCCAAGCCTTCAGGCCAGCTGTCTCTTTTGACATATATTTCATTAGGCAGTTGTAGCTCCTGAATTACACATGTTCTTTGTCTATTACATCGTGACCCCTAGCACAGCTGGTGATGTTTTTTTGAAGGGGCGGAGGAAAACGGGCTTGTCTATTTTGATCTCACGGAAATCAGATCTTTATGAAAAGAAAACCAATGTTTTCCTCTCGTGGAATGAAAAATAGCTGGGAGGGTCTGTTTCCAGAGGTTCCCTTTCGCTAGCCACCACGAGGATCCCAGGCCAGGAACCCTCGCACGTATCGGCTCAAAGAAGATATAGCTGTCTTCCTTTTGCCATGCATAGATAGGGTCATTGACTCCATTCAGCTGAAGGCCTTCTGTAATCGATTTTCAAAACAGTCTGAGGTCGTTGCATACTGTGCCCTACGGCAGCCCAAGGATTTGTAGATTGTGTGCTTTGACCTGATTCTTTTTTCCCCTCTCTCTCCCAGCATCCTGAGGTGGATCTGCCACGCTTTGTTGTCCCTTGCAAGCATCGGGGGGGAGTGATGGGGGTAGAGATTTGATCTGATTTTATAATTAATGCCTAGAAATATACATGTGTCATCAGCTTTTGGCTTTCCACCACTCAACCTTTGGTGTCATTGCCCTGAATTACAGCCCTGATGATGGGGCCTTTGCGTGATGTGTTCAAACTGTCTGGACCTGTTCTGGCAGCACATTCACAAAAATATTTCTGAAGCCACAAGACCAGACCATGGGTCTCTAAAATGTAGAGAAAATACGCGTTTTGAGTCGTGCTCCTTGCTTTGTTGCAAGATACAGAGATAAAAGCATCGCTTTGTGCAGATCCCTGGTCTAAGCCAATTCACTGAGCATTCACGAGAGCTTTCTAACTCGTTACACTCAGTTCACAGTATTTTGTTTTAATTTGCTACCTGCATGAGTTAAAATGTTTATGCAGATCTCTCCATTCATGTGGCTGGTGCTTTATAGTCAAACATAAACAGAAGATACTAACAGATTAATCCTCACAGCAGTTCCCACAGCAGAAATTTAGAAATGAAGGACATTCACATGAATTAAGTGTAGTGAAAAGACCCTTAGAACAGGAAAAGATGATAAGTGTTATTTCTCTAGATTAAATGTTAATTAGTTAGATCAATATTTGCACATGCTGCATACTTACGGTTAATATTTGATAGAAGTATGAAAATAGGATAGCTACTTTTTGAAATCTAATTTGGAAAACCAGCTTATTCCTGTATAAATGTCAAATGTGGTCTGTGTTTAAATGGAGTCTCACTGCTGTCAAAAACAGACATAAAAAGTCTCAAGCCATTACCCAAGCGAATACATGTCTACGTTCCAGTCTCATTTAGGAACACCATCTCTAATTGCAAAAGTGCTTTTGAAAACTGTACTAGGAATTTTCTCCACTAGCAAATCAGCTGTTTTCTTTGCAGAAGTGAACAATGGAGAACTGACCTAAATACACACAATTATGCAGGAAATTTTGCTTTGGGGCACAAAATGGAATAGTAGGCTGGCTATGAAAGTTAATTTGAATTTCAGACCAAGTCCCAACTGTTGCAGAAGGGAGAGTCAAAGGAAACTATATTTGAGGGAAACTGTATTTTTCCAGCCAGCTCCGAACACTGAATTTTCCTGCAGTAGTCTTTTCGTAAACGAGACTTGTAAATGTTTGTAAAATAAGCTGTCACTCCTGAAGTTTTCTCCCCCTCTTTTCTCCTATACTTCTAATAATTGTCTGCGTGTTCTCAGGGAGATGTCCTAGAATAGCATGGCCTCTTTCTCCTGGTTAGTGGTGAATGCTGGATCTGGGCTGTTGCCACTAAGTCTGGCTGCTACAGAACTGAGCAGCAGAAAACGTGGCCGGTATGAAGACAAAGTCCAGACATCTCAGCAGTAGAAATTTGGACAAAAATTTGAGGGTCAAACGCTTCACTTGTCTTCTCTTTCTTTTTGCAGACAGGGTATGCTTTCCAGAACAAAAAAGCAGCAAAGACAGAAAGAAGTTGATTGAAAAACAAAACAATCCCATGTAATGAATGGGAAGAGGCCAGAACTGTCTATTCATCTCTGCGGATTATAATGTGGAATGATGAAAAAAATAGCAGAGGAAATGGAATAGAAAATAAAAATAGAAAAAAATAACAGAAAGTTTATAGAAAATCAAATAGAATTAATAGAAAATTAAAAGAAAATCAAAAGCTGGTGGTCTCCTCTTTATCTACAGGCTAAATCTGTAGTTTCTGGTAAAAAAACATTTGCATTTGCAGTGTGTTCCAAAAATCAGGATGTTGCAATATGGTCCACCCACACCTGCAGTCTGCAGTGCTTCCTACTGAGGAAAAGCCTTCATCTAGGGATGTCAAAGCCTTTCCAAGGGGAGGAGGTCTCTAACTGTGCTCTTGGGCTGTGAAACAGTGCTGCTGCTTCAGGAGAGGCAGGCAGGGAGAAGTGGTGGGGTGGGACAAGCAGACTTGCTGTTGTCACGTCTGGGACCTAAGTGAACCTGGAAACACTGAGAATGCTGCAGTGCAGCCTCTTACCCATTTCTGTGCTCTTCCTTTCAGCAGCTGAGGGAAACCTCTAAGGGTAGTTGTGAGGTGACCTCAGGAAAGCACAGAGAAACCAGCAAGCAAAAGCATGGTGAGGGCTTATAAATTGAACAGAGTCCACTTCCCACTCGTGAGCCCACTTCCTACGGTGCTTGAAATCAAGTCCAGTTTGGATATAGGCAGGTTTTATTACTTGATTTTATACTATTCCTTTCCCATCTAACACAACTTGTCCATGGGAGAAATACCTACTGAAACTGTTATTTCAAATGCCCTAGAAGAGAAGTGTCCCTCAGGAAAATGATTTTCCAGTGCTCCTGGATTTAACTCACTGACACCAGGCTCAGTGAGGGCACAGATGGTCCTGAGCACAGCCAGGTGTTCTGGGAGCTCAGCAGGCAACTGCAGGTTTATAGGGGGAAGGTGGAGGTGATAGGAAGGAGGGACAGATCTTTGTTTGCCCCAGAGGGAAGCCGAACTTCTCCCATATTGCAAACTACACCCTGGGGCTGTGCACGTGCCTTGCTCGTATCTTAATTTCTTTAGGAATAATTATGCTTGGCCCCACTTATGTCTTACAGTTCATACAGATAGAGGATATAAAAATCCAATGATGTAATGTCTCCTTTTGAAACATCTGCCCACTTCCTCCTCCAGCCTGCGGGTCAGAGGAAGCCATGGAAAAAAAGGCAGCTCAAGGACATTCCTCCTGCCTTTGTCTGATCTCTGCCCTGATAGGGCTCGGACCAATGTTGCTTCAATTAATGTATTTTCTTCTAAAGCACATATTTCAGAGCACTTCAAAAGCTGGACGCCCTAATCTCTGGTAGATCAGCAGTGAGTCAGAAGCATCTGCAGGAAGAGCAGAAAGGTGCCTCCATCGCGTGTTTCGCAGCAAGCAGTGGACACGCTGGTGGCAGAAGGAGCAGTGCTCTGGCAGGGGTGGGTCAGACGGCAGAAGGGGCTTTATCTGCTAAAGGCTGTGCTGAGTTCAGCAAAGCTGCCCGTGGTGCAGCCAGCAGCACGCAGGTCTCGAAGTCTGTCGTAAGCTGCTGCTTTGGGGATATTCAGAGGAAGCGGCTTCTGTAGTGCTGCCCTCTCCTGTATTCTCTCTGTGCATTCGGCAATGGATTAGAAAGCCAAAGAAATGGAGAAGTTGTAAAAAAATGAATTTTAATGTGTGCAGAAGCACGGCCGACCCTTCCTTTCTCTGCTGGAAATCTTTCCTACGGCGCTGCCCGCAGTCTCTGGTTGAAGGGCTGTGCAGTGGGGAGTTCCCACGGCAGCTGTCAGCAGGGCTGAGGTTTTGTGGTGGGACTGGAAATCTTCAGGCATCTGTGCAGTGCGTATGGCAGCGGAGCTGAGAGTGCTCTGCTGAGGCAGGGCCACCAGCACTGCCAAGCTCCCAGTGAGCCTACCTGCCCCAGACAGATTTCCTCATACTTTAACGGGGCTTTCTTGGGTGGCAACTTCCTCGACCTGCTGGCAATGCTTTGCCTAAGGCAGCCCAGGAGGCTGTTGGCCTTCTGTGCCATGAGGACACATTCCTGGCCCACGGGCAACTTGATGCCCAACAGGACCCACGGGTACTTTTGTGCAAAGCTGCTTTCCAGCCAGTCAGTCCCCAGCCTGTGCCGATGCACGGGGTTGTTTTTCCCCTTTTGCAGGACTTTGAATTTCCCTTTGGTGAACTTCATGAAGCTGCTCTTGACCAGCTTCTGTGTCCTGTTGAGGTTCCCTTTGAGTGGCAGCACAACCTTCTGGTGTATCAATCACTCCTCCAAATTTTATCCCATTTTCAGACTTGCTGAGGGTGCACTTTCCCATCGCCCAGGTCAGTGAGGAAGTGTTTAAACAGTACTGACTTCTATACTGACCTCTGGAGCACACCACTTTTCCAAGTGTGAGTCATGGTGTGGTGCACCTTTCTCTGGCCTCCTGGTTGGAGGCCAGACTAGAAGCAGCAGACTGCCATTTTTAAAAGGGTACATTTGGGGCAGGATCACAAGAAGGCATGGCCAGAGTATACCGCAGATCCATCGGGAAGCAGAATTGCTTCTGAAAAGAAGCGGCTGGGGCTCCCACTGCCTGCACTTTAAGTCTAGATGAGACAACAGAGGCTGAGGGATGTAGACTGAAGTTGAGCAAGCAGGAATTTCTCCCCTCTAGCACCCAGGACTCGTTTAGCATATTGCACATGCTTTTCAGAGAAGAGAAACATTGAGAAGTGATGGGAGAGACAGTGTTTATCTGGCACTGTCTCAGTATGTTTATTTGCATCTCTGTGTGGTCCACGACTTTGTGATTTTTCTGGGAGGGAAAGACAGGAGACACCTTTGATTTAGATGGGTGAAAAGGGATTGTGCTTGCAAGCAGCCTCACATACAGTGGCATGTATGCTACATAGCCAGGGCTGAGTGAGGAGCACTCCAGCTCCCTTCATCTCCCAGTTTGTCCATGCTTGAACTTGCTACATCCAATCAAATCGATGGACTGGAGCTGCGGATCAAAATAATTCCACTCCTCACTTTTCTCTCATGATTATTGTTGCTGTTTATTTGTTTTACAGCAGAGCCCAGGGCCATCTGTCATGGGTCAGGCCCAGCCATACACAGAGAGAACAGGTCCTGCCCTGTGTGGGTGCAACAGGCAAATTCCAGGAGCTTCAGCGAAACAAAGAGGCAGCATCACGGGGACCACGAGACCCGAGTTTTCACAGCATTTCTATTACCACACCTGCTGTGGAATGCAGCTGTCAGCAAAGGTCGGGGCCACTCCACCCACGCGAGGCCAGACCACGCGCTGTGAATCGAGCAGCGATGGGACAATCTTCTGCTAGCAGCTGGGAAGGGAGGGGGCGAACGCTGCTTGGGTCAAGTACCCGCCATCAGTACTGAGGACCCCGGCAGCTAAAATCTTTAACTTAAAAGTTTAAGTAGGACCAGCAGCATTTACCCAAAGTAATGGCACAAAGCAGCATGGTTGCACGGGGCCACGGGCTGCTGCAGGGGTAGCTGTCTGCCAGCGCTGCTGCCACGCTCGTGGTTTTTATATGACCTGAGCTTTCTGTCGCCAGAGACCCTGCGGTCAGGTCTGTACAGTCACCTGGAGTCAGAGGCGGGGAGCACTAATACCCTTTGTTCACCAGGTAAATTCTATTTCCCTTCCCATTGTGCCGCACCGCTTGTCAGTGTAACGTTACACCCGGGGTGGGAGACTCCTACAAAGGAACTGGGGCGAAGGCTGGCAAATTACAATCCTTCACTTGTGAATGGGGACGTCCCAAGAGATGGGTTGAAGCAATGCACCTGGTGTAAATAATTACGTGCTTGAAATGGGGGAAACGGGCTGAAGACAAGCTAAATGCCACCTGATTGTTTCGGATGGTAAAAGAAAGACTTTTCATGCGGAAAGAACAAATGTCCTGCTCAGGAGTCTGCTGGTGATGGAACGATTAATCTTTTCTCTTTCCCTCCTCATTCTTTCCTTGACTTTTGGGGAGTTTTGTTCACTATCTGCTACCTTCCTCTTTTGTTCTCATTCTCACAGCAACACCTGGAGGTAGGGGCTGCCTTAGGAAAGGAACCCCACAGTGGCTTATTCCAACTAAGATTGTATTTCAAATAACCTGGGTCTTCATTTTTTTCAAGACCTCTTTGATCTGCCAACTACTCTTTAAATGATTGAAGCAGGAATCTGAACAGCAGTGACTTTGCTTTACCAGCCATCTGGGCTGGGTTTCTTAGACCTGCAGTAACTACGCCGTACCCAACTGATGTTGTAAGTGATGGTGGTGGTCCTTCACTTGCACAGAGATGTGTAATGCAGCTGAGCTTACCATGATCAAAGCTCCTCTTCAGCAATTCTCTGTGCCTTCTGCTGCTGCAGGGATCAAACAAGCTCATATGGGTGAAATATGAAATACAGAAACATCCTTTCTTTGGAAAGTAATGCTGTACTCTTTTTTTTTTTTTTCTTTTTTTTTTAGAGAAAGGAAGGCAGTTGGAATTTTTAGGGATCTTTGCTTACATCCCTGTACTAAGTAATGTGTTTGCACACAGGGAAACATTCATTCCAATTCCACAGAAGGATAGAACCCTTTCAGTTGGAAAAGACCTTTAAGGTCATCAGGTCCAACCATTGACCAGCACTGTCAAGTCAATCACTAAACCATGTCCCTCAGCACCACAGCTACACATCTTTTGAATACCTCCAGGAATGGGGAGTCCATCACTGCCCTGGTCAGCTTGGGCCAGGGCCTGACCACCCTTTTGATGAAGAAATATCTTCAATACCCTATCTAAACCTCCCCTGGTGCAGTTTGAGGCTGTTTCCTCTTGCCCTGTTGCTTGTTACTTGGAAGAAGAGACCAACCCTTACCTCACTACAACCTCCTTTTGGATAGTTGTATCCTTCCTCAGAGAGGTGGGAAGAATGGTGTACCTGTACTTGGCGTTTCTCTGGTCCTGGGTGTTGTGCCACAGTTAATTACACCTTTTCTTTCCAAATGTTGTTTTCAATTATACCAGCTGATACAGAAGCTGTTGATCCTTGAAAAAACAATCCTGCCTTCCCAGAAGAGATCATGATGAGTTGTTACGGTGCTTCCACACCACTTCCGGACACAGTAATACAGGGGAGGACACCCTGAGGCCAAGTACACAAAGCTTTGGTTAACTTCCCAGTGCTGGAGTAGTGAAAGGGCTGATGAAGTCTCCCTGCTTGGGTTTGGGGAAATCTACTCTGTGTTGCTGCTTTTCCAGGTGAATTTTTTGACCCTGAAATGAAGAACATGATAGAACAGGCACTGTGGAGATAAGACTAATGATGGGAGGTAACCCATTAGGAAGAATTATTTATAACCCCTTAAACCAGAGAAATGTAAATTCTGAAGCAAAGCTCTTCATTTCTATCTTGTCCTCTTTTCTTCATGTGCCTTGTTTTTCCAGTTTTAATATGAAACAGCAGAAAAACAATAGCCATTGTACATTTTCCCACTGTGTGATTTTTTTTTTTTTTATTCCTCTATTTATCTATTTTAGTTCTCCTCTTTCCCTTCCCCCTTCCCCTCTCCCCCAGTAATCACCATAACTCAAGGGGAAAGAGTCAGGATTCTGACAAAACCTGTTTCTAACTCAGCAAGTGAAATCCTGCCCCCACTGACACCCCTGACACATTTGCATTGCCCTCACTTGGGCCAGAGTTTCGCCAAATACAGAGTTGAAACTGTATTTCTGTTGATTATTTCGGAGTGGGCATGAGTGTGGAAAAGAATTCAGGGGAAAAGAAGAATTCGGTCAAGAGGGACCTGTTGCCCCAGAGCAAGTGTAAAATCACACGCAGCCTGAGGACTGGCCCCTTTGCAATGGGTGTCAGCAACAGGAGAGCAGTTAAACGTAAGCAGATCAGCTGTTTTACCACCCCAAATCTGAAGCCACTTGAAAAAGCCAACGTGCAGTTCTTGTCTGAGTCTTAATGGGACCCACGGCTGCCTTATTCATCGTGCAGCATCTACTTGTACAAAGCATGCTTCGGAAAAGAACAGCTTCAAAAGAAAAATAAGTCGTGTCGTCCCCCCCCCCCGCCTTTAAAAGCATTTTATTGTTTTTCATGTTTAAAAAGTCTGGGAGGGCAGAGAGGCTGGGGAAACCTGGCCATGTCCCCACTCTCAATGTTATTTAGCTCTTGTCATGCTCTGTTTCTTCGTGTAGCCATTACAAGTGACTAATGCAGCAACACAGCGCTGAGCACGGCTCTCCCTGGGGCTGGGGATCTCATGTCAGGAGGGTACGATCCAATTCACATCGAGATGGATACATTAAATCTCTTTACTCAATGCCTTGTCAAGAAAAGCCGATCTGCCTGCTATCAAATGCACGGAGAGCCCCCCAGCCCATAAAAACAGTTCTTATGTGCTCATTGATACAGAATAGATTGTCACTAAACCTTTCAGGCATTGTTGTCAAGGTCAATAATACTGATCTATTTTAGCACAACAAGGGGGTAAAAAAAGGAATTCTGTCAAGATATGACCTTTAAAAGACCTCGTCTTTGGAGAATCAAAATAAAAACCAAAAAGTGGAAAGGATGTTATTTTGTTACCTGTGGGCTTATCTGAACTGGGAGTAATTATACACGTTAGCAAGAAAACAGCTCAAGAAATTATTTGGTTAGCAGTGAGATGCTCTGACCAAGGGCAAACAGTGCGCTAGTAATCGGTGGTTTCACATAGAGATGTTTAAAATTCATTTTTCCAACTGTGATTTTTAGCAATACTCAGCTAGCTTGCCCTTAGTGGGACACCGAGCTGGCACATCCAACTGCACTCACCTGCTCCAGTTACCCTACACTCCTTTGCTGCAGGTTTCAAACCAACCAGTTGGTCTTCACATCCAGGACTGCACCTGCCTCGGCACAGCCCTTGGGTCTTGAATGGGGTCTTTGCACACCATGGTGCCATGAAGCATTCTCAGAGGGTCACACACGTGTCTGCGTGTTGGACAAAGTCTTCAGCCATGGAGAAGGCAAAGCAGAGGCAGTGGCAGAGGTCCTACCAGACACACTGTGTATGCTGAAAGCAGTACAGTTGTTTTAATCCGAGTCTCAATTCACTGATGGGCCAGCTCTTGAAACCAGTGTGGACACAAGAACTCAGTTCTTTATCTTCTTCTGTACAACCTTTCTCAGGTGCCTGAGGTTGGACATCAGGGCAAAAACTTTTCTTCAGTATTCTGTTCAATACAAGCAGACTTCATCGTGCTATTTTGCAATTTAACACTACTAAATGTGGATCAAAACATGACCTTACAACCTTTCTTTAGGTACACAATTATTTCTTTGCTGCTTTTCCTCCCTTTATTACAATGCTCCTCCCTTTATTACAATGAGGATAACTGGGGATGGAGTTAAATATCTTAACTAATGACACACTGCCAAGTGCTTTAACTATTGTGTCTAATAAAAAGACCTGCTATGCAAAATCACCAGGCTAGTTAGACTTAGTTGGGAAGAGCTATAGGTAGGAGAAGAACACTTGTATAAAACAAGCAGATTTTCCAGCCAGCATGAAGAAGTTGTCGCCTACTTTGCTTCAGGGAGCTAATTTTTCATGTGCCACCAACACTGGCTTTTTCGCTTGACTTGCTCTGTATTGTGGCATATGCAGCAAGCCGTTCTCCCTTCCTCTGTGTTACATTTATTTTAGGCCAGTATAAATACATCTCTGGAAATGTGAAGAGAAGAGAGTCTAAAGGTCCTTCATGCATTCCCTTAAAAAGCTGGTTTTACACGGCGTGCTCAGAGCTGTCATCCTGTAGCCTGCAAGCAAAATCCTGCCTGTTTCTGACATCCAATGTCTACCTCACTAGTAGTCCATCCTGCTTGCCTTGGCTGTTGTCTTCAAGGTCTCATCCTCAGCAGTAGCAGTGGCAATCAAAGGTCCTTGTGTCTCTAGTGACAGGGGATTAAGGTGGATGGTCCCAGAGGTTCATCTCTAAAAAGTTTCCCGAAGAGGTAACACATAATTCTTTTACCTTTAAACAGTGCTGGTTTTAGGGCTTCAGAAGCAGTGGCAGAATGCATTTAACAAGTGACAGAAGTTCCTTTCATCATCCCAGGCAGGCAGTGCAGAGTTACTGGAAGCATCAGTAACTGCATGACAGCTTCTGCACACAAACCAAGGAAGTTTGTCTGC
The DNA here is from genome assembly GCA_025331215.1 of Actenoides lindsayi. Lineage (NCBI taxonomy): Eukaryota > Metazoa > Chordata > Aves > Coraciiformes > Alcedinidae > Actenoides > Actenoides lindsayi. Next base: position 34,049 of record WTSP01002285.1, read on the forward strand.
ACAGTTCCTCTCATTCTGTTTGTCCTGAGGCCTCCATTAAAACTCATATTAGACGGGGGATGACTGAACATGGGAATCCCTTGGAGTGTGAAAGTTTACCCATGTAAAAAAAGGAGCCTTAACAACTATTTTACCTGGTAGTTATCCATTTCCTAACAGTTCCAGCAGAGATCAGTGACTGCAGCTATTTGATTCCTGCTTGGATGGGAGGACTTTTGAGAGACCTAAGACAGCAGGGATCTTCCCTGTTGTGCAAGGAGCAAAGCCGTACTTTGACAGAGTTCTTTCGAGTGGAGAATTCCCTCCCACTTCCCCATCTTTTGGTATAAATGTGAGGTACTGGATGCTTAGGACTCCATCTATTGAAGGAATGTGTTTTACGGCATTTTTCTTTTTGCACAGAGCTAGGCAGCATTGCGTGGTTAGGAGCTTTCAGCAAGTAACTGCCTCAGACATCACTGTACTACCCCTGAGTCTGAAGCTGAAAAGAATTTCCATCCCAAGTCCTTTGCTTTTCATCATTTAAATGTTTCTGGGAGAAGCTGGATTCAAACTAATTGCTATTGACACTCCTCTGCTCTTCACCTTGGCCTTACCCCAGCAGCAAAATCCTTGGCCCACGACCGTCCCATGCCATGTTCAGTTCCACAGCTATATTGTGGAATCCCTCTCGCTTACCTTTTGGAGCAGGGCAGTGACAGCATTCAATGGGAAAGCATTTCTTGGGTCACTGACCTAAACTTTCTACCACGGGGAACCAAGGCCTGTAATCCTGTCGATAGACAAAGGCATACACAAGAAGTGAAGTGGCTATTAGTCTTGTTGGATTATCTCCTAGTGTATAGATGGACAGACATATAAATGGATGAGTAATTCAGAGTGGTGAGTAATCACAAGATAGCATTATACCCATAGCTTGGGAAAGTCCAGACTGTGTGTGCTGTTTGGTGCCAGCTGAGATGAAAAATGGTGGGTTTAGTAGGTCAGCTAAGATACACCCGCACAGAAACATGGCTTTTGATAAAGCAAGCAAACACATGCAGTGCTGCCTAGCAGAAGTATTCCATAGTCCCCACGCATTATACTTGCAAAAGAGAGACCGTATGTACAATTACATGATAAAGTTTAACAGACTCTGTGAGCTCTGCCAGTGTCCTGAACCATGAAAGCTGCAGATATTTATAAACGTCAGCAAGATCTCCGGTGAAACCGTAACATTGGTATTTACTTCAGGACTTCATTACTATTTATTACTGTATAAGATCATGGATTTGAAAGTATAAATAGATGGAGGAATTTTCTGTGGACAGCGAAAGCGTGATTTAGAATATATGCATCTGGGAGGCAAGTGGAGTATCTGATGCATAGGAAACATTAAACAAAGGCTTTTTCTTGGAAATCTTTTTATACGCTCTACTTCAGTTTGTATTTCCACCATCACAAGCAAGGCCTAAGCACAGGCAAGGAGGAATTACATAACTTTTGTTTATAGTTCCATTATTTTAGTTGATGTATTTGGAACAGCCTGATAAATTAATCATGACTCGTGGTCCAGTTCACAAAAGTTTGTTGACCAGTTTACATTCCTATGTTTACAGAACTTAAAACGTGATGGACTTAAACTTGGGACACTCAGCAAATTGTCTCTCCATTGAACCTCACCTGCACTGAGCACTTCCAGCCCTCTGACGCCTGCTCACAGAGCACTACGAGCCAGGAATTCGGGGTCGGCAATGCAGTTCCTGTGGCAAGAGTATGGTGTTAGGTTTATGCAAGATGAAAGATTCGCCTTGTCAGGAGAGCTACTGGCTGACTGCTATCTCCCTCCTCCCCCATAGATGCTAAAAAAAACCAAACCAGGGTGACCATCGTGTCATTGAGAGAATTACACTTCAGATATAATCATGCATGAATACATTTGGCTGTATCGTTGTTTGGGTTTTTTTTTACCAGTGAGCTATTTTCTGCATATTTCCTTAAATAAAATGAAAAATTCTAGTAGGATTGGTTTAGATCCAAAATTATCCTTGCCTCTTTTTCTTCTACTACTCATTACCCACCTATCTTCCTTAGTTTCCTGGAATTTCTAGCTTACCCACTAGTTTATATCAGTTCTTCAGATCATCTGTCCCCAGGAGTAAATAAGGTTCAGCTTCAAAAAGTGCAAAAGAAGTTGTCATTTTCTCTCCAGGTTTCCAGTCGCTTTAGCTCCTTCATATTATCTCCCTGACCTCACTGTCAGTTCCCATGTATTCTCTATGGCCCTACGAGCAGCAGCAGCTCATGACATTGCAGCACAATGTCACAGCTCTCCCTGACTTCAAAGCTGCCCCCCACCCCCATGCCAGATGCTACTGGCCACCTTATTCCAAGATGCACATTGCAGAGGGCTCCTTGTGCAGCAGAAAAGCTATGAGCAGCTGGGGGCTGCCACGTTACAGGTTCTTGTGTGGTCCTGCCCAGCTCTTGGCGTGCCAAGCTGTTAGCCCTCCTCTTCAGCTTCAAATCACATGGCGTGCTGTGCTGTGGTGGATGGTGTCGGCTCGTGATTATCTTGACCCCTTCAAAAGGGGCAGCAAAACTGCACACAAAGCTCCTCTCGGTTTCCCGTGGTCAGTAAGTTTCAGCACCATCCTCTGGGGCCAAGAATTCCCAATTTACCAGAGACAACCCTCAGCCCTCAGATTCTTGAGGATCAAGCAAAGGCACACCTCCACTGGAGGATTTTAGGTAATCTCTGGACCTAGAGGGAAGATGTCAAATCCATGTGGAGAAACACTGCACCAGCAGTGCCACCATTGAGCTCCTCATGTGTTAAATGGAGAGTACCAGGCAAAACAAAGTCAAGTAATTAAGGAGCAATACCACCTTGGTAGGCAAAAGAGTATCTGAGAAGCAGGGAGGCCACACAAGAGATGCTTTATGAACAACAGACAGAAAACACAACTCTGAGCCCCAGAGCTCACCAGGGTCCCCAGGTAAAGCAAAGAGAAAAATTTAGTCGCAAGATCTCCTGGCCAAGACAAATATCAACTAAATAAACAGATAATCATTGGTTCAGCTATTTCAGAAAGTTGTGAATCATACAGGCTTAATGAAGCTGTTCATAAAAAAGATGTTTTTCTCATTAACAAAATTAAATATTTCCATTTCTATGAGAATTTTTCTTTTTAAGTTTCCTTAATTTTAAGGAAAATCATGTCAAGGAACTTTGACGAAAGCAAAGGTTTTAATTTCAAATTAAACATAAGATTTAATTAAAACTACAAATGAAATTTGTAGCTTAAAGAGACCATGATTCCTTTTATAAATGCAAGCTGCTATCTCAGTGGATGGAGGGGATGGGAAGAGGACTGGGCTCTTAGGTTCTAATTCTCCCCTTGGCCAAGACCAGTGTCTCAAGGGGCTGAGCAGTAGTAACTCCATCAGCTTCCTGCAGAGCAGGGACTTCTACAGCACCCAGCCCGTCCAGGCAGCACCTAGCTCACGAGGAACTCTGTATGGATGATGAAGCCAACCATGTCCGAGAAGGTGACGGTGGTGGAGGGAAATATTCTGGGAGAGGGTGCGCAGCAGCAGAAGGAAGAGTAGATGCTCTTATATGGCTGTAGAGGTAGAAGCTGGCTTTCAAAGGATGCCTGAAGAGCAAAGCACTGCAGAGGTCAAAGGAGCAGTAGACTGTAATCATTTAATGATATATATATATTATCATTACTTTTGTTAGAGAATGTGCTTGGCTCAGTTAGGAGGACCACGTGTGCCCAACCAGGGCCTGGGCTGAGGCACAATACCACGCATACAATGTGAGCTATGGTGCTCTGCAGCTATTAATAGGTAAGTTTATTAATATTTGCTCGGTTTTCATTACAAATGGGTAATAAAGCATGTTTATTGCTTTAATGACTACAAAAACAAGTCTTAGCTGTTTTCTGAGACCAGCAGTATTTCTACAAGTGACAGGTGACTTTGTGCTGACCTTGGGCTTGGGACAAACGTTTCATTTTCAGAAGATGCATCCAAGAGGTAAATGACGGGAATGCTGCTGCAAACCTTGTTCATAGCTGTCGTGTTTCCACCGAGGGATGAAGTTCCTATGTATCCTTTTTAAATTTTTATAAATAAAATAAATGGAAAAACACTGTAATCTGGGTGTGTAGGCTTGTCTCAAACCATACTGAGTGCAAATATCTTAAATATAGAGTTGTAAATAGGGCCACGGCATACAGTAAAGAGGCTGTGGAGTGTTTAACATGCTACTTTATTCAAATCAGCAAGTCCCATTATAGTACATTACCATAATATCTTCTGTCAGAGTCTTCCTCCTTTGCTTCGTGAGCCTGCTGTGTCTCTCAGACACACAGCTGCTGTTTGCATGAGGTATGAGGACCTCGCTCCCAGTGAAAGGTGCTATCAGCATCAATTATTTCCATCTCAGCACTGCCGTGGTGAGAGCCAGCAACTGCACGCGGTTGTTCCTTCTCTGATGTGCTCTGCAATGCAGACAGTGAGAGCTGAAATACCTGTAAGTTATCTCTTCCAGTGGTTGTTGCTGCAGTCTCCAGCCATAACACAGCACTTTGTCTGTAGGTGTTGTAATTTAACCACAAGCAGAGGAAATGCAGCACTTGCCAATGACGCTTTTGTGTCAGATTATAATCGTGACCTTTGGCATATGATGAGAACCAGGCAGCAATGTGGAGAAAGATCAAACATGACCTCTACCTGTACTGAATATATCCACATTGCTGACCAAATGTAGACAGGTTTTTTTCAAGTGATTAATTATTTCGGGCATTTTTATTAATGCTTCTTTTTATTAATTTTTTTTTTTTTACCAAGAGGACAACTAGGAACATCTTTAAAAGGCCTGAATTTTGAGAGTGTCTCAGCAGTTGATAAAAAGCCATGTCCCTGTATTGTCTTACAAGTTGCTGTAGAGAATCTTGGTCCATGGCTTATGTTCCCTCTTTCACACAGGAAACACATGATCATGGGTTTGAGACAGGGGAGATGGCAATGTCCAATGAAAGCATCTACTTCTCTACTAGTGAGTACATTGTCTGGGAAAGTCTTAGCTCTCAGTCTTCCAAGTGTTGCACTGGTGGTAGAGGGAGCTTAACTCATGCTAATAACATAAGCTCTCTTTTTCACTACCTTCAAAACCTTCCTTAGAAGCTCCTTCCTTCGTAGGACCTTTTCAGGTTGACTTCCACAGGGAGTGTGTCTCTACAAGGCCAGGTATGACATGATGTTATTCCATAAGTCACGTGTCTCTGAGCTAGAGAGTGACCATTACAAGGCAAGGACATTGTCATCTCACATGTCTGTAAAATACCATTGCACTATGCAGAAGATAACAATAGCCATAATAATAGTATTAATTGTTTCTAATAAAATGGTCTCAAAAGACACAATAGAATTAAGATCCCTGTCTAGAGACAACTGGAACCCTGTACAGGGGACTTAAGAGCACAGGTAACCATTTTTTTAGGATGTTTCAAATGAGTCCACAATAGAAACGGTTTTAAAGCTCTTTGAATAGATTGATTTATAGCAACTTTTATCAGAAGGATATTACAACTAATAAAAAATCTCTCCCGACATACAAACCTAAGGCAAATATATTCTTAGGGTTTCCACAACTTTGAGGAAGTAACATGAGTGTGGTTGCATAAATCATAATTTCTCAAAATAAAATACTGGTACTTGTAGTTAAAGTAGGCTCTACATCAGCTTTCACTGTCAAGCTGATACCACTAAAAGAGCAGAAAAGCATAATTTATGAATAAAATTAATGAAAAATGCCACCAAATTTATATCAGTTTCAAATAATCCCGGGAATTCTCAGCAATTTTGACAAAGTGTGTGTGTGCTGTTCTGTCATAGCTGCATACTGAAAGATACTGGGTTTAGGGAAACTTACTCCAGGTTTCCCCTCAGTGGAAATCAGTCCTTTTGCACAGCTCTGTATCAGTATGAACAGAGATTGATTTATGCCAGAAAACTTTGGAATTCAAGTAAAATTGCAAATCCTATAGTCATTACTCTGGGGAGTGATGGCTCCAGGGATCAAGGCTCTGGGGAGACCTTATGGTGACCTTCCAGTACTTAAAGGGGGCCTACAGGAAAGGTGGGGAGGGACTCTTCATCAGGCAGTGTTGTGATAGCATGAGGGGTAACAGTTTGAAACTGAAAGAGGGTAGATTTAGAGTAGATATTAGGAAGAAATTATTCAGTGTGAGGGTGGTGAGACACTGGAACAGGTTGCCCATAGGACTTGTGGGTGCCCCATCCCCAGAAGGGCTCAAGGCCATGTTGGACAGGGCTTTCAGCAACCTGGTCTAGTTAAAGATGTCCCTGCGCATGGCAGGGAGGGTTAGAATGAGATGATCTTTAAGGTTCCTTCCAACCCAGATTCTATGATCACTTCTTGTTCTAATACATGCTTCCGTTGTAGCTGGCATATATATCACAAATTAAACTCCAGTGATGAAAAAGCCACCTCTTTCAGGAGCTGAGATTAGAGTAGGCTGGGTTTATATCATACATTTATTTTTTTTATTTATCTTTTTGTAGTTAAGTCTGTGATTTTTGAAGCTGAATTCTATTTAGGAGCACCATTGTACGTAACGTTGCTGCAGAAGGAAAGACAAGCGGTGCGGACGGGTTCCTATTACCGGCAGCCCATCGGCAGCATCCCAGGGAAGCTGGGATGGCTTCATCCAAAGGCATTCCTAAAGGGACGGCTGCAAGCTTCGAAACTCGACACGAGAGGGCTCCAGTTCCTTTTGTCAGAAGGAAACCACAGCTGATGAAAAGAGCAGAGCGAGGCCGAGAGAGCAATTCCCTCACCGCACAGTGTCGGAGCGCAGTGACAAAGAGCAGCGCGGATCCGCTGGCAGAAGAGGTCTTGTCTGTGTCTGGCTCGCCGGTCCCCAGGGGATGGAAAGAGAAAAACCTGGAATAACGGCGGCGTGAATGTAGCTGTAAAAAGGAATGAAAGCGCGCGGTGTTGTGACAGCCTGAGGTTTTGTGCTCAGACACCGCTGGGTTAGGGACAGCTGGAGAGCAGCTCTCCCTGACTGCTCCGGCTCTTGCAGCCCGTAGCCTGACTCGGTCTTTATCTCCTGCTCAGACACCAGCTCTAAACCAGGCAGGCCAACAGCCTGTGCTGCCATTAGGCCGGTGGCTTTGGGTGTCCCTGGCACCAGGCTCTCATCTCAGGCAGACAGCGTCCCATCTGAGAGGAGGGAAGGTTGTCTCAACAGACCGTGCTGCCACGATGTTTTCCTCAGACAGTCCTGCAGCCTCGTACCTGCTCCTCCTGTGTTTCACAAGCACTGCCTTCATAGGCTGGGCTTCACAAGGTGAAGACCTGTCAAACACGGACTTAAATCAGAAGCACCCTAAATCTGCATATGGAGGTATTTACAATATAGGCTTGACTTTCCACCATCAAACAGTATGAAAGTAGCTTTACAACCTTTGTGAGTTCTTACTGGGGAGAAGGAGCAGTGTGGCCTGGGGGCTGGAACCATTGCAGGGGAACTCTACTGCCTTTTATTCTGCTCTTGGTTGTATGGTGACCTCCTAAATGACCATAGGACAGATCATTTCTGCCTGTGACAAGGACATTGTAAAGTGTTTTGAGATGTGTTTTGAGGGGTGCACAAAGAAGAGTGTTTCCAGAAGTTTGGAGAGGTTCCATTTCCCTTCTGCTCTACCCTAGTGAGACCACATCTGGAGTATTTTGTCCAGTTCTGGTCTCTCCAGTTCAAGAGGGACAGGGAAATAGTAGAGAGACCAACAGAGGCTTGAGGTGATGAAGGGACTGGAACATCTCTCTTATTAGGAAAGGCTAAGAGCCCTGGGGCTAGCCTAGAAAAGAGAAGACTGAGGGGGAATCTAAAGGTTTACAAATATCAAAACAACTCATAGCTGGACCTCGCCACAGCTCACAAAGCATTCATAGCAACACTGATTTTAGTCTTTCTGAATGTTCTCAACCCTGGCCCGGTAGCATGAGGAGGAAAGCTCCACTTCCACATATATTTGAATGAGCTCTCTAAGTCATCTTAGCTATCACCCAGCTCTGTTCAATGGTTTGTCTCATTAAAGTCTTGATTCCACACATCCTCAGCATCAGAACTTGTCCCTGGAAGATAGATGCTCTGCCACCTTCTGCTGTCTTCACTAAATCTGCATTTTTAGAGTTTTTCAAACTTCTCCCAGCTGCTCTGGCCCTCTGTTATGCTCACAAACACTGACAAAAGGTGGAAAGGGCTCTTGCTGAAGTACGGGTATCTCACCCAAGATGTATCCCCCCCTTATATGACTCAATGTACGAATGAGTGTTGGCACAAGGCAGTGTATTTTCTCAGGACTTTAACATGCTTTTTACAAGGAGGTAACCCTCATGTCTCTGATGGGAGGGATTATGTGCACTTAGCAAGTTGCTGGTATTATGACATGGACATGTGCACACGAAGCTTGCATGGCTGAGCATGTTATGTCACAGGCCATATCCTCAACTGTGTAAGCAACTGCAAAGCCACTTCACCGTCAAACCCGTTAGCACTTCATTCTTTAAGAGCTTAATCTTGCAATCCTTCCTACTACTAGTAGCCCTTACTCATGTGAGTAAGCAGATCCTCCACTTCAGCCCTTGTAACCCATAAGCTGCTCCCAGTTCCTAGAAAATCCTCAGTGCCAGGAGCCTTTCCAGCCTTAGTGTTGTTGCTGTCATGTTTCTTTGCAACCATAATATTTATTAAACCTATCTCATTCACTCTGACCTGGCTTTTGAATGAAGATGGTTGCAAACAGCCTGCTAGCTTCCATTCTGCAGGCTCAGAGCCCTTATCTTAGGAGCTGCATCCTGTAAAGCGCTGAGCACAGTCATCAGGTCCAGACAAAGACCATGGCATGGCATTTGGCATGGGCCAAATGTTAATTGGACAAAGCGACTCCGCTGCCACTCTGTCAAAATCATTCCTATGCCAAATACCTGCAGAGAGCTTGGTACTCTTCAGGGTTTAGCTCAGGTAGTCAATAATTTGCAGTGTTTCATGGCTCGAGTTATTAACCTTTCCAGCGTAGTGGTTCTGCACATCACCAGTCCCTTAAATATCACCTCAGTATAAAGCACACACCCTGACCCTCTGAAAATGCAGGTTCTTAATGAAATTCAGCTTTAGAAAAAGCAGGTGCTGCTGTGACACCTGTTTTGACTGGGACAACACGTTAGTGCAATTAGCTTCCCAAAGCCGTACTGTACGGGGAGAAACGCACGTGAGAGCTCAAGGCATCGCTGTAAGCAACAAGTATCTCTTTTCTTTTTGGTGTCAGAATTAGGAGACAAAAAGTTTCATGGGTGGTCCACAGTGAAGGGAGAAATTTTTTCCTTTCCTTCTCTTTTCCCTCCTCCACAAATAAGCAGTAAAGAATACATGGCTTTCAGCGGGCAGAATGTCCCCAACGCTTTTAATTGCACCTTTCAGTGAATTTACTAATTACTCTTTGCCATTTATTAGCCAGGGGCTGGGCTGTGAAAGGTGGTTATCTGAAGTGTGCTCTGGGAGGCTGAACTCACTGTCAGGTTCCCCATCTCCAACCCTGGGGTTTGTTTGATTACATTCATACCTAAGCTAAGAGGTATATTTTTGCCCTGCAATAAAAGCAAAGCCAAGAAAGCTATTGGAGATTTCACTCTCTTGGTTCTTAGAGAAAGCAGCTGCCCACATTTGGTCAGATCAGAAGTGCACTGTATGTTTTGTGTCGCCTGTATTACATGGCCACAGGTTTCACAGAACTTTATGTTTACTTAATGCTTTCCCATCTGCATGCCATATCTCCAGGCAGGTATCAGTGATGCTAGCCAGATCACACCAGATTAATTTCCAGTGCATCTCCTTCAGTCTCTTTAGCTGTCCCCTAGAGCTGGATCCCCATTTAAGCACACCGCCTTATAACCTGGTGACCGTGGGAAAAGTCTTTTTTTGCGCTCTGATATTTCAGAGTGTTCCCATGAACAGTGACTGTCTGTGTCCAAGGCTAGGCAGATTTTCATCCTACGTGAGAAGAGGAGCAGCTGGCCCAGTGGTCAACCAGCAACACTGTATGGTTGGCACAGATGTGGCTTGTGAACAGAGTTTCAGGAAGCTGGCTCGCTCCTTGGCTGTGCTACAGGCTGCCTTTGGGGTTTTTCCATGGAGCATAGATACCTCTGCTGTCTCCGAGCACCAGGTACTCTGGCCTTTCTCTGAGACATTTTGTCTAATCAATTCTTCTTCTAGAATTAGATGTGAGAAGATGACAGAGGTTCCTGCTTCCCCTTCTCGACCTGCTTCAATGCTCATCCCATCACAGCAGCCACAGAGGGGAATTGGCTCCATTTCACAATTCAGTAGCAGAAGCAGACCCAGAGCCCCACGACTTGTCCTGGGTTGGGGACAGCAGGACACTGGATAGCCACCATGCTTGTCTTGGTCACAACCTTCAGCAGAAGAACCCTCTGCCATACTGAGAGCTGGTACAGGTGTAACATTTGACCCTGTAAATGCAGCCCCGTGGAAGCAGAAGGAGTTCATGTGGGTAGCCCAGGACTGAAATTTTGCTACACGTGAAGCAAGGTGTCATTAATTTTGTAACAATTTTGAAGGGAAATTTGCTGTTTAACTGGAATAATGGATTAGAAATATCTTCAGGACTTCCACTCCCAGTCTGAACATCTCGGAGGACACTTAAAAAGCGTTATTTAAAAAATAGAGAAAGACTGATGGGTTAAACTGACTTCTTTTACAGCCAGATCAGATGGTTATTAGTGTTGAAAATTTTTTTCAGATGTGTATTTCTTCCTGGTAAAGTGAGGCATGTAGGAGTGTGACTTTAGCACAGCTGATCAGAGATCCAGGATAGGTTCAGTGTTGAGCAACAGCTTCAAGGGGACTACACAGCCCCCACCAATATTACAGCACTAGGACCAAGTGTGTGTCATCTCTGAGGGCACATCTCTGATGGTGATCAACCCGTGACACTCGTCAGACAAAGTCAAGGGGTACTCTGGTAATCTACCCTCCTTTTGGAACATCACTACCCTTCCCTGAGAGAGAATGGAGAGAGCTGGTTAAAAACGCTGCCCTGACTTTTTTTCACACTCCTCCAATACTCCATAATGCAGCTTCCCTGACCAGATTTTTCTATATGCTGCAATTCCTTTTTAAAAATGGAAAATACACTGTATTTATAAATACATGTTTATATTTTATACATAGTTAGTATTTTGGTGCAATTTTTTTTTTTTCAATTTAGTGTGTTCAGATGTGTCGTTTCCTCTTGAGGATTGTAATTTTTCACTGCGGGCAAAGAAGCCGCAAAAGAATAAGTTTTTTTCAGGCAAAATATCCAGGGCACAATATCTGCTTTCAGAAATCTCTGGACATGCAGTTTGTCATTTCCTAATCTTATTCCTAGTTTCCTTTTTTTTTTCTTTTCTTATTCTGCTGGAGACTAACTTCTGGTGGCAAAGTCCTTGTACAGAAAAAAGTGAATTTTTTGACCAATAGCCTGAAATCACACATTCTTTCATTGAAAACAGTTAATTAGGAATTGAGCTCCAATGTTAATTTCACCAAGGTCATTCCCTGTTCTATTGGGTCCAGTGACCCTGTCTTAAGTAATCACGGCATTAACATACAAGGTTATAGCTTTCTTTTCAGTTGATGACATAATCTCTTTAATTGGTGTCAGGAGGCCTGCTTGTGAAAGAACCACGGAAAACACCTATAGACTATAATTTTACTTTCCCCATTCACAGAGCAAATGAAACAAGCCTTAAGAATGTACTAGAGGCTCATTACATCTCCTAGCCTGTCAACACAAAGCCCCTCCATTTCAGCCAAAGCATTAGGAATGATCAATTCTGTTTACTTCTAACTTCAGCCTGTGAACTATTAACCTTTTCAGCAAAACTGGTGAATAGTAAATGTCAGATAATCCTCTCTGAGAAAGTTAAGAGGATAGATAATGCATTTTAATTGATTAAAACTTGCATGAACAAAAGTTTAAAATATCAACAGGAGAATCCCTCGCGATTCCTATTTTTGGTGGGACGTGATCCAACTATTCTGCATTGACCTCAGTGTCCACTTTAATTTTATCTTTTCTGAGATAAAACTTCTCTAAAAAACATACCTGAAAATTAATATCCTGCTTAGCAGAATTTCTGCTTTTAGCAGACAAGGTCCCTTCAGCAGCTGCTGTGCGCTGGCTCAGCAGGAGAGGAGCTGCACAAAGTTAAGCGAGAGCAGGACTTACACAGGTTGTTATTGTAGGTTGATTTAAACAAATATCCCTGTTGACCGTATTTACAAATCTCCAGAAACAGGTCTAAATATTTTTATGTGTTCTTTTCATTATACAGTACTAGGAGTTACTGCTTGGCTTTTGTTTATTTGTTTGCTGTTGTGGGTTTTTTTCCCAGCAATTTGGACTCTTGCATATTCTATGATTGATCCAACTCCTTCACAGGGAATTTTCTTTGTAACTCCTATGAAATCAGATGCCACTCTGTGAGTGACAGAGGGTCTTCAATTCTATAGTAAACAGCCCAACACATTTTCTGGAGATAGCAAGATGTATTTCACCAGCACCACAATCATTCACATCTTCTGCTTTTTCTTTCTCATTAAATTCTTCTAAACCTGTCTAGTTTTTAGCATCTCTTTGGGGTGGTTCACGTAACCCACTTTTCTACTATTGCACATTACCTTCTGATCATTCCCAGATTCCTGAAGCTAATAAAATTCGTATTTATTGCTTGAAAGAGTCTTCACAATTTTTGTACAATTTTTATTTTCTGATTGAAGATAATTTTTGCTTGTGTTTAAAAATGAGAAGAAAAACTTTGGAAACTAATAGTTTTCTAAGGAATAGTCCTTTTTAAGAGAGATATCTTTAAAAAGAAAAACCTGCATTTTCCTTGGTTGTGGGTGCACAAAACATTCCTGTCAGCCCATCCCAATCCTTTATTTTTTAACAGTCTGTGTTATATTATTCACATTGGAATGAATACTTCTGACATTAACCCTCCTTATCTCCAGAGCCATGGCTATTAATGTAAAGGAAACAAAGAACTCAACTTGTTATCTGATACACAAAACAATGCAGGAGACTGGCAAAAGCAATGATATGGAAGAAAACTTGTTAAACATGTTTCAATAAGCCAGAGAATAAACTCAGCATTACCCATCTCTTATTAGTGAAGCATTATCCCACTAATATCCTTATTCCGTGAGATGATCCCAAAGGAAATCTCATACAAATTGCCCCCCTCTCTGCTGTGACAAGCACAAAAAACCCCAAGATCTGGGTGTAAGTTATCAGGCAATTTTTCATCCAACTTGCTACAGCTCAGAGCAGCCCCATATGACAAGCTGGGCTCTATGGGTGAAGTCAGCAGGGGAACCAATGGTCAGCTGGGCAGAGGAAAGTTGAGAACCCAGCGATCTGTGGCCAAAGCTTTCCCCTTTCATAGGCAACAGTGGTGGCAACACACCTAGAGAGTGCCTGGTGGGGCTCAGTCCCCCCCCAGGGGTAGGGGCATTTGGGCAGGAAGGGGTATCTGTGGGTTATAGGTACAAGTGGTGAATGTGTTTTATCATTTCTGGAAGTACTCACTAGGTAAGCAATGGCCTTTCATCCCTTCCCTCTCTAGGAGAGCAGAGGGTGGAAACAGCTGAGTTTGAGTGAAAACCAAGTGGGTCTCCTCTGATGGGATGAAGTATTGTACCAATCAACCTTATCTTAGTCTGTTACAGCCTCCAAATGACACCATTGTGTGAGTATCAGATTATGAATTATACTGTCACCTCTCCCATCCTCTCTTCATTGGGGGGCCAAAATGATCTTTACAGTCTTTTGTGCAGCTTTTTGAGGGAGAAATCTCACTGCTCCATTTCCTTGTTCACAGGCAAATGAATGGTTTTTTTATACTGTGGAGAAAAGAGAAGTTGATTCTGATGTCCAGGAAGGAAAGTGCTGTTCTACCTGCACCACTAGTGCTTTAGACAGTGACAAGATAGGTCTTCTTCTGGGACAGCTGGGAGACTATTTTGTTATACAGGGAAGCTGGGTTTTCATTATGTCCCTTGTGCTGTGCTCTGGGACTCATTGGGATCAGTCCCTTTGCCTCTGCAGTCCCAGTTTTGGATGTAATGATGGGCTCCACCCTGATGTGCCTGATTAATCTGAATGAACTCCAGACAATTTTGGGCATTACCACTGGTTGATCTGGAGCTGCACAGTTGCAGATTCAACTGGTTGATGCCAAGAGAAAAGCTTGTTGTGTTATTGTCATTATACACACTCGTGGAGCTCCCAGGATGCTGATCCTCCAATGCATTTGTTGCTCAACAAACAGAACAAAACAACCACTTCCATCTCAAAGAGTTGAGTGTGTAAATTGGGCTCAATTCCATCTTCAGAGAGCTTGTTTTCTTCTGCTGAGTTTTCTGTGGGTATCTATGTGAGCTGGATCAGAATGTAGTTTCTCTCCCATTACCTTCTCTCCTTCTACTAGCTTCAGCACTCAAGACAAGACTTACCAATAAGTCTCAGGAAGACATCCATCACTTCTGTCCAGCACCCTCTGTTTTCCTGGTGGTGGCAGCAGTAACACTGCTCTGTGAGGAGCACTCACCCGAACTTCTGCCATGGACCACAAGTAGAGCTCATTGTGTCAAGACTTAGGTCTTTTAAACTCATCCCCCTGTTTATTCTTCATATTTAGATAATCATTATCTCAAAGTACAGGCCTGACTTCAGTGTAGAAGTAGGGGTGTCTGCGGGTGCACAGGTCATACAAGGGTTTGCTTGTAACTTGCTGCATCGATTTAATAATAAAACAACTCTTCCTCTCAGACAGTGCGGACTTTTTAGTGAGCCAAAATAATCACAAAATGTATACTGCCCTCCCCACCCCAGTTTCCCTTCAGAAGGAACGCAGCTTCCCTCCGACGCAGAAACACACCACAATTTTCTTATTTGTCTTCTCTTCATTCAAACTTGGTTAAGTCTTGAGGAGCCGGTCTTTCCCATTTAGCCACAAAATGCATGTGCGTGCATGCGTGCGTGTGTGTGCTTCCAGTGAAAAGAAGGGAAAAAGCCCACAGGTTTGAGTTTGTACAATGTTTGCCCCTTTTCCCAGCAGGGATGGGTTTTGAGAGCCAGGAGACAAAAAGCATGGCCTCAACAAGCTGAATTTAAAAAAGAACATCATTTTCATTATGTAGTCAATCTCAATTACAAGCAAATGTTTTCTCTGTTGAGACTTTTCTCTTTTCAGAGCATTATGCAAGCCTCTTTTGTGGGTTGAGAGAAAGGATCAGTGGTCAATAGGGAGCAGAGTGTTGTGTACAGTGGATTTTTGTATCCTTTAGTCTACTACATAATGCGTTTTGTCAGGAGAACAGCCCAACATCCTGAGCAGATTTGCTGAATTAAAGAGCACAGCAGGGATAGGAAACTTGTTGCTAGGTGACTGACAACTGCTGCATGTCCGTATCTCTGCGCCGGAGGTTACTCTTCCCTTTTCTTCCACCACTCGGGCTTGCCTTTTAATCTGCATCTATAATTAACTCTCTTAATACCGTGCAGCCATTTCTTTCCCTTTTGCTTCAGATGGCTGTCTTGCCATTATTTAATCTTGAACGGAGGGGGAAAAGTATTTAATTTTTGTGCTTCGCTTGGCGGGGAGAAGTTGGGAGTTTTACGCAGCGCAATGTCTCATGTCCGCGCTGGGATGAGATGGCTCTTAAAAGGCATTTCCGAAGATATATGCTCTTTGTTCATCTTAATGCTCAGTGAAACATTTCTGTGTTTACCATTCTTTCTAAAGCCTGTTTGTTTCAGTTCAACTTAATTGAAACGCAATTTGTTTTAACTGTTTAGGTTTGGTGACCTTCCAAGCTCTTTCTCTTCTGTATTTTGCAAAATAGATTTTCTTTGTATGAGGCTCTTTCTTCAATGACTGGAAATCCAAGGCTGCATCTGGCCTAGATTTGTAGTGGCAGAAGTCAATTAAACAACAGTGTTTATCCTCCTTATTTTGACTGCGCAGATCAACCACAGCTCACATTTGTGAAGATCTGTGTTGTTCTGCATTCAAGAATTACACCCCCGGTTCACAGCCATCAGTCGCTCTGGAAATATCTTTATTTTAATTTTAGTTTTTATTCCAACAGATCCAAAATACATGGCATTTTAGTAAATGTCCTAATTGCAGGAATGTGGTTATTTGCTTGGCTTTTTATTAGAGAATGACAAGAAAATATATGCCAACCGTCATTCGGGGCACTCTTCAAAATAGCGTTTTTTTCTGGCATTGTGTGTGCCTGTATTTTGGGGGAACTGAATTCAGAAGTTCAAAGGAATTAAAACAACAATGAAAGCTCTTCTTTTTCTTCTTGCAGGTTTGTAATGAAGCTGCAATCGTTGAAAGCATGTACCTTAGACACCCTTTATATCGAAAATTAGATGGCAATTTATGAAGAATAGCGCAGTAGATGTGAGAAGTGCTGCTGGTGAAAATAGGTGGCCGTCATTGCCTCTGGGGGACTGTCCCCTGTTTGCTCAGTGGAGTGATGAACCTGGGTAATTTAAAGGAAAAAAAAAAAAATCCCAAAGACTGTTAGGTAGCTCTTTCTAAGCAGGAACTCTTTCCTCACCAGTGCAAAAGGCTTTACGGACACTGGGAGCTGTAAATTTTATCCCTATCAGGACCTGTGAAACAGGTCCACTGAAGGCAGTTTTGGTCACTGGGAGCCGGTAGCATAATGAGTGCTATCTTATTAATGTCCATGCATGGTTTTCAGCTTAAAGTTTGTACACCAGAAATATGAGCAAAGAGACTTTCACCCGTGGCCATGCTGTTGTTTCTGCTTTCCTTTAGCCAAGGGCACAACCCTGCCTGGGGAAACCCAGCTTCACACTGGAGGAGAGGAAACATTTGCAGTGCTTGGAGGATCAGCACACACAGTAATAGGGAGGGCCAGGAGAGGGCAAGCAGTGAGAAGACACGAGCATGAGTTGGCTTCCAAGCCTGGACAGATGAGGTATGAGAAAAGCCTCAAGAGCTGATGGAGAAGCACTGAGCACCCATAAATGATCAATCTGTTCAGACCAGGCTTTCCAACCCAGACACGGTACAAATCTAGACTCACTCTTATTAGCTTTTTCGAGAGTCAGAAAAAGGAGCTAAAGGCAGAAGTCTGGAATTGAACTGCAGCAATTTCCTCCTGAATAAAGTCGTTTTGCCTTTCACTCTTCTGACTGCTCTGAGACCAGAGTTTGGTCTTCAGCCCTTGTACAAGGTTCAAGTGTGCTGGGACAGGCACACAGATCTGGGGCAGGCTGGGGTAGGCTGCATGGTCTAAAGGGTAGGCTGTCATGTACAGTGCGTGGTGGCAGCATGGGTTTGTCAGAGTGATGTTCAGTCTCTCCTAATTTCTTCACAGTGTTACATCACCCACGTTTGTGCTGACACTTTTTGTGGTGAATTTTGGCCAAGTAAAGCAAACACTGATCCTTTTGTGCGATGTTGTGGATCAAGTTCTGCTTCCTTTACTCTAGGTGAACAGTCTCTTTGGAGCCACCTGGAGAAGGTGAGTTGGATTCATGCTATTATGTAAGAGACTAGCTATGAATTCAAATGGTTGCATTAGGTAGTCTGAGTTGTAATCTTCACAATCATCGACTGATTCTGAAAACTTGATTATTAAATTATATGCTATTAGTGACAGAGTCAAGCTCATAATAGTCCCCCCAGCCTCAGGCTTGTGATCTTAGCACAGAAGCAAGTTTTTGTCTCTTTCCCTGACTCACAGGGGTGATGGATACACAAGTATTACGGCAAAGCAGACAAAAATGGGGTCTTCCTGCTAAGTAACTAAAAGGCTTTAATTTTCCTGAGTGCAGCCTCTAACCCCAGAGAATGCAACTGCAGCGTTACACAACCCATTCATCTTTGCCTTCACCAACTCCTGCAGAAGTGCATTACTGCAGAAAACAATCTCTCCAGTAAGAAAAAGTAGAACAAACCAGCTCGTTCTCATCTGACACATTTTCTCCCCCACATCCTTGGCTTCCAAGCTCTGTCTTAGTTTTCTCAGTTTGTAATATACTCTTCATTGCAGGCAGAGGTAGCTCTAAGTAAATGCCTTGGTCCCTCATCCATCACTGACCAGTTTCTGGACACAAACTCTACCCCATATAAAGCTGTTTTCCCAAGTGTTACACTTGAAGCTTTGGTAAAATCTATGACCCTACTGGCTGTACCTGTGTTGCTCTTGCAGGAGAAAAGTGGCAGGAAGATCATAAGAGAAATGGATGTCTCTGAACACCAGGTCTAGTGTCTAGTGCCTGGAGAAGCTATCAGGCTTCTTCAGAAGAGAAGTTCTCCCAATGCCATGCCATGCCATGCTGTGAGGTACAAGGACATGAAGGAGGGCAGTAAGACAGACTACGCTGCTAACTACTCTGAGATGACACCCACTTGCCTGTTCTCCTCCTTGAGGAATATGACATTCAATCCTTTCCTCCAGTGGAGGGAATAATTTCCTGATTCATATCTTACTTTTCCCACCTTGCCATGCAATGGATCTTCTACTTGGCTGTATCCTCTTTTGTTCAGCACTAGATGTAGGTCACTTCTCCTTGCTATGGATTTGTGTTTTTAGCTGGAAAGATTTTTCTGATATACCCAGCTGCCTCTATACAAAGTCCAGGATAAAAGGTTAGGTACTGTGTGAGGAACACAGATAATCATCAGTCATCACATCTGCTTTGCAAAAAATATGCAGGCACCAGCAAGGGCTTCAAATAGGCTCCCAGGGACACCTTTGGTAGGTAACATGTTGGAAATATTATTTATAAAAGAGAGTGTTACCCATCCACTGCTGGAGAAGCCAGGAATCCTAAGGGTAGAGGAAGAAGTGGTCACAGGGATGGAGCAAGCAGCCCCTCAGCATGGGGAAGTCCTGCTCAGGGCTGTCCTGCCAGTTCTCTTCAGTAGTGCAGGTTTCTTTCATAGTTAAGAGAACGAATCTAGACTTAGACATTTAAATTAGAGAGCACAATATATGTTTCCCATCCCAAACTATCCTTGACCCACTAAGAGGAGAAACAGCTCTGCATCTCAGGGATTCTTTCCTGACTCGTCTTGATCTCCCTTATTAATAAATGTATGGAGTCTGAGATGACTCGGCCAGACTGTATTCTTGTCTAAATTTAGCAGTCAATTTGGTTTATTGCTTCAGGGCTGCACTGAAGAAGAATCAACAACAACAAAAAAAAGCATCCTTTTTTTTTTTTATCACTGGAATTGAAAGTGCATTTGTGTGAAAATGGATCTGAGCTTGGAAATAACAACAATTAATTATTTATTAAGCACACATTGGGGACGGGCTTTAAAAAAATAAAAAATCACATCACACATCTTTTCCTCAGTCACTTGTTTCTCCTTTGTCTGCTTGTTGTCTGTGTTTTGCACTGCATCTGACAATGCCATTCCCTGGACCCAAATGATTCTACAGGAGACTGTGGTGAGGAAGCGGACGTCGCTGAGCCGACACAAGGGAAGGAGATGCTCTTGGGGATGGACTGGTGCTGCAGCTTCTTTGAGGCAGGTTTCTGCCATTTCAGAAGCCTATAAAGCATCTCCCGTATTTTAATCTGCTCTGCTGAGAAATAAAATTAAATCCCTTCAGTGAAATCAATAGGACCAAGTAAAACTTATCTGGAGCCATCTGCTGCCTAGTTAGAGCACAAAGAGAGACAGTTTCCCAAATTGCTCTTTCAATAGAAAATGAGTAGCAGGTTTTATGACAGAATTTCGTCTTGCGGGAAACCAATCAGAAATGCTTCTGTATTTGAACTTAGTCCCTGGCTGCATCTCTCATAATCTCTTACTGAGGCTCCAGCTCTGGCAACTGTGAAAGAGTCTGCTGTTTTATTTTGTTGAAGGAAAATAGCCAGTGGGAATTCAGCTAAGATCTCTTCTCTTTGCCCCAGTTACCAGTCATTTGAAGAGTTGTTGGTTCAGTGCCTTATTTAACTCATTTTCAAGGCTCAAGTGTGTTGGAGTGATGAAAACCCTCACTGTGTCTTCACTGCAGTCTCTGGTACCTCTTCTTTTCCACGCATTTACAGCCAGACTTACAAGCTGAGGTCTGGGCAGAGCCCACTTTTACCACCTCCTGCACCCCTTCTCTCACCCTGTGGCACATGGGTGCTGGGGCAGAGCAGGGTGCTGGGTTGCATGGAGCAGGAGCATCGATGACGGTGACCCATGGAGTGAGCACCAGCCTCACACATAAGCACACACACAGAGAGATGGCCAGTGCTTGTCAGGACAGCAGCATCCTTCTGCAGCTTTGCACCCAAGCGACTGCCCCAAGACACAAGCACATGCAGAAGTAGGTTCACAAAGAGCAGCTCAGACTGCTTTGACCAATTTTCTAGGGCTTTCTTAGTATTTAATGAAGGAAAAGGGCAAAGATAATTAAATTCTTCTAAATGGTCTAAAAGCTCTGTTGTTTTGGCTGGTGAGATGTTGGTGAATGTTCTGTTGAGGCCAGGCTTTTCTTGCTCTTTATTTCAAAACACTTAGGAATGACAGAAATGTAGAAAATTACCAAAACTGGAATTTCCATTCATCTTTTTCCTGTTTGGAAATTAAATTCTTTAGAAATGTAACCAAACTTGTGTTTGTTCATGGAGCAGGGAGCTCTGATGCCATTAGATTAGTTGTGACATTTTAATGTAATTAGGCAACATTAGTGTCAGATAAGATTCATTAATGGACCTTGATCTTTGGTGGTCGTTCAAAATTGATTTTTTCACTGGAAATCTATGTTGGATGGAGAAAAAAAAATATAATTCATAAATTCACCCTTCTGCTAAAATGCTCAGCTAATTGATGTAAGTACATTAATGAGAGCAACACACTAATAGGATTATATCAATATTCCCCCCGCATCAGTTAGAGACCCAGCAGCAATGGTCATTAATTATTGCCTTACAGTAATCCTCGGTGGCTTTTGCATGAGTTGGATTGTCCTTCTTTGAGATGATCGCTTTGCTTTGTTATTTTTCCCAGATTTGGGGCTTTGCTGTTGCTTATACCGATGTAATCCCATTGGTCAAAACTTCAAGCCTGCGTGCCTAAAATTAGTCTCCTAAACCTATACTTAGATATGTCTCCAAAACATAGCTGGATTTTCTCCTCTCAGAACAACTGCAATTCCAAGACAGCAGGAGAAACATATTAAAAATACAGGGTGGTTTTGAAGTCAGAGAGTAACTATGCGTTTGAAGGGGATTTGCAGGAGCAGGAAAGGTAATGTTTAATTCTCATTAAGATTCAGATTTTCTTTTAAAAAGAAACCTATTTTTCCATGTCCAAGCTGGAAATTTTGTCTAAAGATTTCAGCAGAATAAATCCTAACTTATACTAACACCTTTATATCCTTTGCTTTAACTGTATTACACCAAAGGAAAATGTTAAAACTACTGAATTTTATATACAGGCCAAAAGTGATAAAATAATTATAGTGTTTTGGAAATTACTTGGTTTTGTAATGTTAAAAACAACAGTGATATTTAAGCTTTAAACAACATGGGTTTATTGATCCTTGTTTATTTTTACTCCAGTTTTTGTTATATCATTCTATTTGACTTTTACCCCACATAGTGTAAAATAAAGCAGCTCAGTGTCTGTTAGCACACTGAGCTGCACACAGTTCATCATTTTGTCTACATTTCTGCCATTGTTTTTTTTCTGAACAGAGACTACCTACAGCAGAGATATAAATAATCCCACTGCTATGCCTGAGAAACTACATTTATTACCAATACCACTCATCTGCTCAGGGAAAGACAGTCTAAAAGTAAAGAAGATTCCTCTACTTTTAAACAAGCTCATCACATTTATGTTTATTCCAGTGTTCAGAAACCTTAGAGAAAAAAAATGCCATTAATTCCAGGCATCTTTGGACCAGGGTCTGTCTGAGGGAAACATTACCACTTGCAGGTACAGCTCCACCAGCAATTTTCCTTTCAGAATCTGAATCTGATGCACAACAAAACCATTTACTGCTGGAGTCAAGGAGCGCACACAGAAGTAGGACTCTCAGCAACAATCTGGGATGAGAGGGTTGTTTCTCAGTAAAGAGTTTGAAAGCAAATATTTTTATTTCAGAATACCATCTTATGAGCTCAGGCGACTGGCGGCAACAAAAATAAATCTCTACAACAGGGACAAGAAAGTTGTGCACCAGCAAGCACAAAGCAAGTGGCTTTCCAAACAGAGAGGAGTTGTTGAGCCTATTTGACAAGATTCGTAGCTAAGACTCTCCAAGGAGGCAGGACAAACAGGGACCTTTGCCACAGCCAAAAAGGGTGGGGTGGGATTAAACTGCCTCTCTCTTCTGTTCCTTCTTGGCAACTGTAAAGGAACTGACTGTTAAACGGGATTGAAAATGGTCAGTGAGTTCAGGTTTTGGGAGAAACACACTGTGATTCCCTCAGAAATAAATCCACTGAAAAGGTGGGATATTTTCCTTAACAAAATGATAAGGAGGGCTCAGACCTGTCTGAACACCAGCTCCACAGCCTGGTCTATCTGCCCAGGATTTTTTCTTTTACATAACTGAGGTTTTTATTGTGCTCAGCCTCAGACATGAGCTTTGAAAAAGAGCCTGATAATGGCAGAAATTCACACCAGCAGCATGCAGGTCAGCTAAAAAGAAAACTGGATGGATAGAGGAGTGAAAGCAGACTTTGTTACACTGCCAGTCTGCAAAACACTCGGCATGCAACAAGCTCCCTGGGGAGGTAGGGATGCAGATAGAAAGGCAGAGGAGCCTAAGAGCTTAGGGCCAGAAGGATGTAATGCTGAGCAGATAGCTAATTAGTTTCCTTCTCTTTTGAGTGATGATCCTGGTTAAAGCATCATCTGCACAACGCACATAAAGGTCGGTGTAATTTTTTGTTGTCTTCTAATTCACACGATATCTTGCACACGGGCAAGTGAGCATAAGAAGCAGTTGCCTTGTTTTATAATCACTTTATACTCCCTGTGCAGAAGAGAACACTGCTCTTCGCTGTCTCCAGAGCACATCCTCGCCACTAAGAGAAGCCCTCAGCTAGCACAAATACCTCTGTGCAGGGAGCTTTAATAGTTGGTCTGATCAGAGGAAGCCAATGAGCGAGTGGTAAACTCTTTCTCATTGGTGGTTTGCAGATCCTCAGGGAGTTGTGTGTGAGACCCATGAAGGGCAATTAAGAAAAGCCAGCCCTTTAAACAGCATGATCTATTGGTGCTTGTTCCTGCTGGAAAAAGACATTTATCAATCAAAACAAGCCAAAAATCTTTTTTGTCAAGACAGCAGAGCTTAGGAGCGTCCATTCTGTCTGACCTTATCAGCCACATCCCCAAATCCTCTTCTGTACATGACTCACCAGACACAGACCCTGTCCCATCGTGGTCTGTGGGTAGGTGGAGCTGAGACATTGAGGGCTTCTTGCTGTGGGCAGGTGACCAGAAACTGTCCCAGGCTGACCCGAGATCCCAGCTACCTTTCTCCCTTTCCCAGCCCCACCATCCCTTACACACCACACCCCTGCTACAGGAGCCACAGCCAGAGTCAAAGGCACCCTCCTGCTGTTCCTTGGAAGACATCCGAATCTCCGTGCTGTTCCTCACAATGCAGGTGGGACCCCACAGTAACTCACCCTTCCTGTCCCACCAAGCTCAGAAACTGCTTCACAGCAGCCACCAAGATGGACAGGCTGGAGAAGCACAGACAAACACACCAAGACTGAAGCTACATATTCAGTGAGGCTAATGCAGACGAGGAGTGATAATTCCTGTTGTCATGTGGTAAGTGGATGAAGCCATCAGGAGTTGTTTATTTAAGGTCACGGAAGAAAAGGTTCTTCAAAAAGTGTTGAAAGTAGGCGAGGGGATGACTTTGTGAAGCACCTCAGGAAGGTTGTGAGGGGAAAATGCCAAGAGATTTGCAGAGAAGCAGATGCACAGGATGCTGAAGTTGGTACATAGGGCATGGAGGATGCGCGAGGGGTAACACACAAAGTGGGGAAGAGCTGGAATTATGCAGGGCACAAAGGCAAGGACAAGGAGCTTGAACAAGATGCAGTAGAGAAAGGGGGTCAGGGAGTGATTGAAAAAGGCTGGGCTGATCTTGTCGAAGACAGAAAGGGATTTTAACAGTTATGTTCTGTCTGAGTGGCAGGAGGATAGAGAAAAGGAAGTTTTATTTAATAATTAATAAGCCAATAATTACCTGGGACTTTTAGCAGTGCAGTTTGAAAGGCAGAGTTTAGCCCTTTACTTTGCTTTCTCCCTGCACACAGACTTTGATTCCTGCCATTGATGGAAAGAGCTTTGGCATTTTATTCAGCTTTGTTTTCATTTGTATTGAATTTTTCTTCCTCAGCTGCATGCATGGTAAATGTTTTCATTTCATCCTGGCTCAGAAATGCTCAGGACCCACTCTGATCTCTCTTACTCCACTTCTGTGTTATCGTAAATCCATCAGTAACATTACAGTTACATCAAATTTTCTACAGATGTAAATGCAAGAAGCATGAAGCCTTTTATTTGGATCAGGAGGGCTGACTGCCTCTTAATAGAAGCATAATGAAACCATCAAGAGTTTTCATTCAATTAGACTTTTTTTTCCCTCTGGCAAATGATTATAACACATTTATAGCGTAATGGGCAATTACTTTATAATCGTTGTCTGTTGACATCTTATTAAGTCTACATTTTCTGTCCCTAACAAAGAGATCAGATATAATTGTTAGGAACTACAAGGAATACATAAGAACTACCGGAATACATTTAAGCAGAATGAATATGTATCTGTTAGTGAGATGCATGATACACAGCGACAGATTTCTCCTCTCCTTTCTGCTCTGGGGAAATCTCAATTACATATTCTTTTATTTCTTCATACATTAACTTTTCCACTGGTGTCAAGAATGATCTTTGTGCTGACTGGGTGTGGATTATACAATGAATTCTGTGCTTGTGAATATGAGTCTGAGAGATGCGATGAAAGCTGCAGAGGAAAGTTTTGCCCTTGGAAGCTCTGAAGATACAGGTACCACTGGGGGATTTTAAACCTGGGAGGCAGGGAAGGCAGGGCAGGGGCAAGAACTGGTAGATTCAGCTCTGCCATGAAGCACAGAGGGTACTGCTAATGATGCTGATGTTTTCTTCAGCTCTGTAACATTTCTTATCTATCCCCTGAACAACGTGAACCTTCCTGTGTTGTTAGAATACAATAGTTTAGAATAGTTTCATCTGGAAGAGACCTTCAAGATCATCAAGTCCAACCTTGTTCCTAGCCCTATAAAAACCACTAACCCACATCCCTAAGCACAACATCTACATGGCTCTTAAACACTTCCAGGGATGGTGACTCCACCACCTCTCTGGGCAGCCCATTCCAATGCCTGACAACCCTTTCTGTAACAAAATTCTTCCTAATATCCAGCCTGAACCCCTCCTGGTTCAACTTCAGGCCATTTCTTGTTCTGTCACTTGTCACCAAGGAGAACAGACCAACACTACAACTTCCCTTCAGGTAGTTGTAGAGGGCAATAAGGTCTCCCCTCAGCCTTCTTTTCTCAAGGCTAAACAGCCCCAGATCCTTCAGCCTTTCCTCATAAGAGACATGCTCCAAACCCTTCACTAGCTTTGTATCCCGCCTCTGGACCCTCTCCAGCACCTCAACGTCCTTCTTGTAGAGAGGGGCCCAAAACTGGAGACAGTATTCGAGGTGTGGCCTCACCAAAGCCGAGTCCAGAGGAACGATCACCTCCCTGCTCCTGCTGACCACACTGTTCCTGATCCAGGTCAGGATGTTGTTGGCCTTCTTGGCCAAGAAACCTCTCGAGTAGTGGGTGCTTTATCACAATGTCAGGGTTAAACTGACAACAGGCTTGAGGTCAAGAAGGAATTTGTGCTATAAATCAGATGGACATGTCCCCCTGGTTTAGGGCTACCGTTTTTGCTTTTACCCACAGTGCAGGGTAAAATCTTCTCCCCAACGTCATCCACGTTTTCACTGACAAGCAATAAAGGTGTTAAACACGCTGAAGGTGTTAATTTAACACAATGGAGGTGTTAAAACTGCTATCAATGTCAGAGAGGCACGAGGGGACGTGTCACGGTGACACGCAGAGACTGACGTCTGTGCAGTGCTGTGAGTCTCTCTGAGATATCTACGACCAAACCATTGGTGATGCCAGGGGTGGACTTTGGTGAAACGGGGGGCCCTTTCCAAGCCTTTGTCTCCATGTATCTGTGCATTCCTACGTAGAATAATAATGCAAATATCTATGTTTCTGCCTACTGCTGATTCTTGTCTCTTCCTCCCATAGATACAAGATTTACTTTTCTTCATGCTCTACCTAAATTATCTATTTCACACCCATTTGTCACAGATTTCTTTTCTAAGGCAATTATCTGGTTTTTCTTAAATCAAATACCTGTATGCATTTTGTTTTCAGAGTAAATATGATTTTCATTATACTTTGATTATTGTTTAATAGCACTGAGGGCTTGACATTTGGAGACAGCCTGAATTTTGGTTCAAAATGTCAGGTCTTTTTCTGAATAGCTCCTTCAACTGGAGACCTTCTCCATCAGCTCTTTCATAAAGAGAAAGGAGACAAATGGGAATATAAGCTAACTAGGAAAGAAAGAGATATTCCTTCCCTTGACCTAGAAGCCAGGCAGGACTCTTTTTCAATGCAGCATATTATGTAGTGGTTTTCACTATTATGCATATATTTAGCAACTGCCACTCACCAATCTGCAAAGGGAAAAGGGTGGTGAAAGATGGAATTCAAGGGAGGAAAGAAACACAGATGTTTTGTCTCTGCTTTTATGTTGCAAAGATTGCATCAGAATACACACATGAATATCTCTCCATTGTTATGTGGGCCTCTGTAGCTTTTAATACCTTTGGCATCTCTCCATTAATATACTTCCTGGTGACATTTCTGAACAAAAACCCCACCTCAAGCTGCTGTCAAGATCAATTAAAAAGCAGCTCTAATTACAAGCACAGGTAAAAATATGCACCACAGTGCAATGAGGAATGCAGGGGCTGATCAGAGAACGTAAAAGAAAATGGTCCTCATCCTCCAGACAGAGAATACATATGGGGCAAGACTTTGCCCAGAAGCTGGATTTTGAGCATCTTTCAGGCAGGTGACTTTTGCTGGGTTCCTACTTTGCATGCAGTACGTACATTGGCTTACAAAAGACTTTCACCAATAAATTCTGGCATGTCAAGTGCTTGATACCTGCTAATGTTTAGATTCTCTGTCTTAAAGACAGAGATAGGCTGAGGGAGCTGGGATTGTTCAGCCTGGAGAAGAGAAGACTCCGGGGAGAACTTATAATTGCCTTCTAATACCTGAAGGGATCCTACAGGAAGGCTGGAGAGGGACTCTTCACAAGAGTGTCCAGAGACAGGACAAGGGGAAATGGTTTTAAACTGAGGGAAAATAGGTTTAGATTGGATCTTGAGAAAAAGTTCTTCAGTACGAGGGTGGTGAGACTCTGGAATAGATTGCCCAGAGGGGCTGTGGATGCCCCCTCCCTAGAGGTGTTCAAGGCCATGTTGGATGAGGCCTTGAGCAACCTGGTCTAGTTGAGAGGCATCCCTGCCCATGACAGGGAGGTTGGATTAGATGATCTCTAAGATCCCTTCCAGCCTAAGCCATTCTGTGATTAAAGACCTTCTTGGGGAAAGTACCTATAAATGTCAACATGTTGTTACATACATTGAGCATTCTTTGTTTCCTTGCCATTACTCCCTGGCAGGTTATCCAGCTTGTAGATAAATCACTTCTACATATGGGCACTGTGCAAGCAACACAGATGGAGAGGACCTAGTGCAGAGCCACAGAAATGCTTCTTTACCCTTTCTGAGACTGCTTGAGTATCTTCACACCATCCAGTTCAGAGCTGACTGTACATTGCAATGCACCTCACATGAAGTAGTGAGCAGACCTGGCCACACTCCTTAGTACAGGGATTGTGCTTGCACAGCTCCTACTTCATCCTACTAGAGATTCTGAGATGGGTCCACAACTCACAAGGTAACGAGTAACTCTTTGCGATGGGATTTGCACAACAGCAAAAGATCTGGTTACTCAGTAGTTTTAAAATAATGCAGACAGCCCATGAGGACAGAACTTGGTTCCAAAGGAGGGTATGGGAGCATATGTCCTGCTTCCATCATTGTGTCTTGGGGCCTTCCTAAGGACAAAAGAAGATGACAAGGGAGCTTTGATTCCAGAAGATAAAATAAACCCCTGAATCTCAGCACCATGACAGGCAACAGGAGGAAATGCCCATCTGAAAGGAATGGTAAAGCCACATTACAGAGGAGGAAAAAAAGAAAAGGTTACAAAGGTAACTGGAAACCTTAAACCTGTAACTGATGCAGGTTTGTGAAACAGGACAATCTGTCTCCATAAAAATGCAAGCCAAGACGAAATAAAGCCAAGGCAAGAGATAATTTTCAGTATACGATATATTTAATTAATATATGGTAACTGTGGCATCTCACAGCATGTCTTACTTGCTTTATGTGTTCAGGGATTTTATGTTAATTTTTAAGTTTATTGCAATGTTTTTCTTTCGGTTCCCATCTGGTCAAAGGCAGTTTGTTGTGAATGTTGAGTATTTGGTACTAGAGAATGATTCACTGCATTAAACAGAAAGTGCAGTGAATGGTTCATCATCAGTCATCATCTTTCATCATCAGTCCTGATCTGCTGGAGTCCCTCTGCAATTGCAGCACAAATTCCTATGCAAGAGAATTGGAAACAGAGCATCTAGACCCAGAGGAAAGGGTAGAGATGACATATGGACAGCCAGAGACCAAACACAGGAGTCAGCCCTTAACCAGACTCAGAGGAAGGGCTGAAGCAGGGCCATGTGAAATGTCAGCGTTCACGGTGTCTCTTCACTGTGTTCAGCACTGCACACAGTGGGGTACAGCAAATGAATGCTTCTGTGAAAGCATCCAGGAACAGAATAAACCAAGTGCTTACCAGGTGCCTACTAAAGACTCACTCTCCATTCTTGTAACGTTCAGCCCCAGACTGGAGAATAAAAGCCTCCAGGTGAGTCTGCATCGCACACCTCTTGTGTTCAGTGGCTTGTACTGACAACGGTTCTTCAGGGACATTTTTTGTTTATATTAGCACGAGAGACCAACTAATTTCCAAGGTGTTTAGTCTCTTTTAAAGGCTTTTAGAAGCAAGATCTGTGGGTCAATTTAATTCTGTCCTTGGCTCTGTAGTTATCCCAGTAATGAGAACCGTTTCCTTGGTTATCTACCGGTCAGGGTAAGCCTTGGTTTTGAGTGGATGCTGAAGTGACTGAGAAGTCAGTAACACCTGGGTATCACTTGGTAGCTGCAGCAGTCAGAGCCCGAATGACAGACAACCAACCTTTCCACAACAAAAAAATCCAAATTTATTTCTCTTCATCCAAGTGATTATTGATTGGCTTAAGGCAAAGCCGGTGACTAACCATATGGGGCTGTCTGTTATACGATTGGATTAGTGTTTGCATCTAACTGCGCTCCAGCTCTGTCTTTAGGATCAATAGAGGATGATAAAGAGCGATTAGCCTTGCAGCTTCATTGTAGCTTGCAATCCCTCAGCCACACAGCAAAGAAAAAAAATTTAAAAAATTGAGAAACTAATCAGGAGATTTAGAAAAATTGCTATTCTCTCTAAAACATACCATGCCAGTGTTTCCTGTACTGAGGGGATACTTAGCAACACAGAAATATCAAATGCAGATTCTTACTTCATTCAACTTGCTGTGCCAGGAGATGCCTCTGCTGCCTAGAAGATGCAAAATCTTAAAGGCTTTGGCTGTAACTTTGCCTGCAAAAGTTGTCAGAGAATGAGATCAAAGTAATTTCTTAAAGGATGGAGATGCAAAGGTTACATGTAAAACCACAAATTCACAAAGACATTATAATGTTTTCTCTATATGCTTTCCAAAATTCACTACCTTCCTTTTATTCTGCTTTTAGAACATAGCACAGAGCTGTTCTTTACTGCTTTGAGATGAACATGGAAAAAAAGATTTCAGTACAAAGAAACCCCCTACCTTCTAATATTAGAGATGGCTTGGGTTACTAATCCCTATTTCTAGGAGCAGATGCTGATTGTCCTATTAATCAAAGCAAATCATTAGGCATTAATTACACTTAGTAACAGAATAATTGCTTGGTTTACCTAAACTGTGGCAGGAATGTTTTTTGTTGGGTTTTTTTTTTCCTTTCTGAATAGGATAAGCTTATTTAAATTATGTCACGTGCGTACTCACAAAACATAATGAAAATAGATCAAAATCTGGTCTGTTTTGCACGTGTATGAGGTGAGCTGATGTTGGAAACAATGTCAGTGGGTTGATGCACACAATCTAAGATGAGATCAGTCTTGGAGGTGCTCTGGCTGAGGGAAGATTGTTGTGATAGAGGAGGAAATAGTCAATAAATCTTATATCTTAATTGGTGGAGGTGCTGGCAGCTGGGGTTTTTTTCTGCTTCTGCTGTTTAAGATTTGAGTGCTGAGTACTCAGCCCTTCTTACTGCAGTACAGAAAGGGGCGTCCGTCAACATTAGCCAGAATATTTTGTTTTCCATCAACACTGAGAGGTTTACCAGATCTGGCCAGAGTCACAGAACTTAGTTTTCAGATTGTCATCTCAGCTTTGCTATTTTGTACGCTGTAAAGAAATCTAGTTTTTAAGTACTTGAAATAAAAATGTGTCAACAGATCCGAGACATCCGTAAAATACTTTTCTTGTGGAAGACTACTCCTCTCCTGCAACACAGAAGAAAGATAATATTTCACAGCGTCAAAACCTGTGATAAAACCTTGCATCTCCTGCCCAGCTTTAATCACAGGCTGGGGTTGCAGCAGTGGAGTCAGTGCCCTGGGTGCACCCTTGTTAAGGTTTCACCTTATTGAGTCCATTTGAACAATCCTCGTAGACAGCATTGCAGCACAGCAGAAATTAATCGCGGGGAGAGAAGGTGTTTTCAGCTAAGACCTTGAAAAGAAAGGTGCAGGGGCATTTACAAAATCCTTCCCTGCTGCTAGACACAGGAATCAGTTTTGCAAATTACATGTTCGGACTTGATGAAGGAGCGGGAGAAGCTGCCAACGTATGAAAAGAGGTAGAAGGAGTGGAAAGAGGCAAAGTCAACAGAACGGGCTGGACGCATCAGTGGAGAAGCGGGGCAGTGGCTATGGGTCTGCTTGCACTGGGAATCATGGGATGAGTCATGCTTATGTATTACTAAGATCATAATTCAGCTTTATTGGAATCATAACCGCGCATTCAGAGACTGAAACCTTTGTGTAAGAGGCACTCAGCTCACTCCCAGGAATCAAGCCCCGTTCAATTTGCTGTCTAAACAACCAAAAGATGCACCAGCACAACTGAGGCTAAGTCACATCAACTCACAGCTTTTTACCCCACTCTAACGAAAGACATTATCTCTTCTCACAGACCTTGTAGCACATGAAAATAATAACAATGATGACAAAGCCATTATTAACATGTTAATTTTTACCCATTGAAAACAGAGATACGGGAAGACTGGTGACTGGCCCAGTGACAGAGCCAGCTCTCCAGAGGCTAAATGAAACAAAAAAAAAATTGGAGCTTGGCCACTGACCTTAATAAAATCGGACTGGCCCCAGAAATGGTGACACAGCATTTGTAGTTGTTTTAATTAGAAATTTATCTAATGGCACTGATACGCACGGATGCTGGTGGCTTTACATTCATCCAGCAGTTTCTTGAGAGCCTGCACTGGTACCACACCTTTCCACAGGTGTGGAAAGCCTGCACCTATTCAGTTTGTGGAAAGCCTGCACGTATTCAGTTTATGGAGACAATGTTCTTGGTGAACAAGAACGTGTGAACAGGCAGATCCAGCAGCCACAGAGCGTGTGAGTGGTACTTATACCATGATGGAAGTATTGGCAAGAGGAACAAAGCTGAAAAGCAACATGTGCATTGTCCTTGCTCTACTTTCCAAAGCTCTGACAAAGCACCGGTTAACTTGGACCCAGATAACTCTTGGCTTCTTATTAAACAAACTCATCATATGAAACGTATTTTGATATGATAGATATTGCCAGTTTTGGATACCTCTGTCAACAAACTCACTTGTTGAAATCCACTGGTACCTCCAGCTGTCTTAAGGAGCCAGAGGAGCGAGCTCTGAGTTCGGGGGATTGGCTCCATCCATCACAAAAATCGACCCCAGTGAGGCAGGCACCCTCCATCCCCGATTCTCTGAGTGTCCTGACAGCACATCCAAGAAGCTGGCCAGACATGAGTGCTGTTCTAGCAGCACGCAAACACCTCAGACACAGAAATCAATTTTAGCAGAGCCTGTCACGCTGGAGCCGTGCCTGCATTAAGTGCAGCCCACTTCACACAAAGGAAGAGCAACCGCTTTGGCAAGTTCAGGTCAGCGCTGCAGAACAACGAGGCACGTTGTAAGCAGACACCGAATGAAAAGCCACTTTATGCTGTGGTCAAACCAGGCCGGTGTGGCCGTGTCAAGTGCCAGGGCTGGCACTTTGTACAGCAGGGGAGTTACGTAAGTGGGAGCACACAGAGACTTCAGCGTTTCTCCACTGGCATTTCCAAATTTCTTTGCAAACTGTTGCTCTCAGCAATGGTTTTACTAGCTCTGTCTGTACTTCAGCATCTCCTCAGATCACTGCCCATCTAAGTTGATGTAATCAGCCTTTGAGGTCCTAACAATAAGCTATAAAAGCAGTAAGAAAGCAGAGGGCCCTGCCTAGCAGCAGTTGGCCACGTCCTCAGAGTAGTGCCCAGTGCTCGCCGGAGCCAATGCACAGCAGGGAGGAGACACTGAGGAGATACAGCATTTGGGTCAAAGAGAAGTGACTCAGCTGGAATTAACTGGACCCATTTGGGGATCTCTTTTCCCACCCAGTGTTCCTTCTTCATGCTTTGCGATCCTGCTCTTTTTCCGATATCCTGCTTCTTGCTTATTTTCTGTTTTCCTGCTGGTGTTCTCCTGCTTCAACCTCTGTTTAAACGCCCTCCCTTTCACTTTGTTTGTAAGTGTCTGTTGTTCTGCTCCAGATCTTATGACACATGCAGTAACCAACATTGCATCTGGCCAAGTGACACACTCAGCATCTTGAGAGCTCACCAGCAGTGAGACTAGAAGAAGCATAAGCAAATGCAGTGGATCACATTTACTTCCCTAAAATGTATTTTCTCTCACAGGAGATGGAAGAACAATGAAATTGGTGGCCTGAAACAGTGACTCAAGCCTGCCTGTCCGCAGGTCCACTCTGGCTTCAGTGCCACAGTTGCAGGAGAGCTGGTGAGAGCAGCATATGACCCTGTGTTTTTCACAATATGCTCTGCACATCTGTGACACTCCGTGTATAATGTAACACAAACAAAACTGCCAGGGATTAAGGTTTTGTTTCCACCCCTACTAATAAACGCCACAATCCCCGTTGACTTTGCTGAAACAAAATCAGGCCTTAAGTGACCCACAAGTGACATTTGTAAGTACCTTCTTGAACGCGAGCCCCCTCTGATAGGAAGCACGGTGCCATATGGATGCCCTTCTTTTCGCCTCCCACGACAGCTGCCAGAACCTGTAATGCTGACTGTAGCAATGACAATAAAAATAACACCAACAGAGATGGTTCTTATTAAAGGAAAAATAAGGCCAGCTTCCCAGGCTGCTTCCCCAGCACATTGCTGATGGCTGCAGCATCTTTACGCTGACCGACACCGACCTGCACAGGGACTGCTGCCACACCACTGCCATGGGATGAAACACACTGAACACTGGGCTGGGCAGACCTGAGCCACAGATCCACCTTCCTCTGCTTGAATGCAGAAAGCCCTGGTGCATGTGGATATTGATTAATCCTACCTGCAGTCTCACTACAGTCTGGGGGTAACATCTCTGGCCCTAATTATCAGCCTGTCTTTTTTTTCCCCCCCTGTGTGACTTTTTCCTTCTTGCTACTTGGCTTGGTTTCCTTCATCAGATTTGCTCTTTTATCGTCCTTCTAGACCGACATGCACTGAAAAGGACATTCAACACTTGGAAAGCTGCTGGTTTTCAGATTTTATAAATTTCTCCTAGCTTAAGTTCTTGATGACAACTCTGCTCAGAGCACAGCTTGTCAGTAACATTGATCTAGTGGAAATGGCCCAGTTTGAATTTGGTGCATGATGCCTTCCTGAGATGTCCTAACAAAACCTGGTCAACCAGAGGAATTCTGTTATATTTCCAACGACTACATTTTACACATGCCCAGTAGTTATTTTAAGGTTCTTTTCCCTTGCAAATGCTGTGAAATTAGTGGGAATTTTTTCTTCTTTATTATTTTAGTTGACATTTTCTTTTTATGAGTCCTGCAGGCTTGATGGAGCAGGCTGACTGGTACTGAGAGGTGCTAAGCAACCTTAACTCCTGTCAGCTTCACTGGACACCAAACATGCTCAGCACTTGCGGGAGGCACTCAGCATGTTGTAATCCAGCCCATCATTGTCTGCCCAACTGTGAAACGTTTAAGGCTTGGACTCTCTCATTGTGCAATGCACAATGCAGCCCTAAATGAAGCTGTACCCTGTGGGCACTCCTGGAATATAAATGATAATTGCTACACAGGTCTCCCATCTCAAATGACAAAGTTGTTCAGACACATGCTTGTTTTCACCGATGAAAGGAAAGCAGGAAGGATTGTTCCTGAATCAGTCCTGTGAGTTCTAACGGCAGCGATGTGTTCCCAACTAGGAATTTTTGCACAAAGTTTATCCATTTCTCACATAAAGTGAGTAAGAAAGTCAACCTGCTTTTTATTTGGGAGCAGCCGATTGCATAAAACTCAGTTCCTGAAATCTCAGCCATACTTATCATAATGATTGAGCAGTGGTTATTGTTTCCTCTTGCTAATACCATGGTTACACTGGCTATACTTTGTAGCTCCACGTACCTACGTTGCAACTACAGCATAATGCAGCGTGTTGTCTCAATTATCATTTAGTCATAGGAGTGAAGAGTTGATTTTGACTTCAGTATTTAAACTTTGCTGCTCTCTTTGGTCACTTTTTGAAACATCCTGGTACATTAATTTGACTATTCATACTACAGGCCTCAATGACAGAACTTTTTAATTACAAGGACTAATACTTCAGCATGGGAAATTTAACATACAGGTAAATGTTACCTGTGTAGATCATTAGGCTCTAAAACTGCAACAGCCTTAGAGTCACTGTGCTGTGATAACTGACAAAAGCAGCCAATAGAAGCACACGTTTGCTCTAACAACAACTTCCACTCAGGAACTTGCAGAGATCTAAAGATTCCCAAAACAGTCTGAGTTTTCAAGAGAGATGCTCAGCAGAGTATTTTTATCCTCCCTGCTTTATTACAGGAACTAAAAAACTCCTCTTCTCTGAAGTCGTTCTGCACAACTTAACAAGGACCAAGAATTTTACCAAGTCTGAATGTAAATACATGACCAATAATCCCATAGAATTAACCTTATAAAAGCCAAGAGAGGCATTTGTTGCTCCTAACTTCATTTTGTAATTTGCAAAGACAATATATACTCACTGACCATCAACTGTCAGTCTTGATATGATGATAATAACAGATAACTTAACTATTTCTGAAGCTCTGGAAGAAATCACTAACCCAGCAGCACTCCCTTGTCAAAGCCATCACCGTAACTGACAACGTAAGCCACGAAAGACAGAAAACAGAAATTCGAATCATTATTTCACTGAATGCCAATACTTGCAAATGATAAAAGCACTCTGCCCAGCCTTTGAAAATCTACTTTATTCCAGTAACGTCAGCTCAGATAAAACTCAACAAAGGGAACTGAAATACACGGAGTATCCGCTGGAGCAGCTTTCTTTTTCTTTTTTTTTTTTTTTTTCCTTTTCCTTTTTGTGATGTAAAATGTTCTGTGTTAAAACATCTCCACTGCAAGACACAAGCTGGGTGTGCTAAACACGCAAAGCGGCCCGTGGCGTTGATGTGCAGAAGAAGACTTGTGCCCCAACCCTTTGCTTTTGCTGTGTATCACAGAGGCGCCCAAGATAATGCTAAAGCCGTTTTGGTAACACAGGAATTCCTCTGGTTTAGGTCATCTGTGCCTTCCTCCGTCTCCAAAATCACCACAGGGACATGAGCAGATGGTACACGTGGAATAGCCCTGGCTATTGTAATGACACAGGCAGCAATAGACTTCAAGCCAACCCCACAGATTCTGTGTGTATCTGTCTCTCACCGTTCGGGTGCAATATTTCTGAGTCTTCAGAAAAGAAACTCTTACAGTCCCTTGATGCTAGCACAAAAACCTCTTGTCTACCATTAATATTCTAAATTCTTTTAGGTGAACATGTAGCTGTTGGGAATGCTAACGGAGACAAGTTTCTTTCACATACCAGTAGACTGTCCAGTGATGCATGCAATAGCAACAGTTTCAGAAGATCTGAGCCAACATGCTTGTTTGTGATCCTGCCTGTAGACCTGTAGGAAGTCTACAGCAATCCAACGTCCCTCAACAATCTGACCCCAAACTCAGTTCCTTATGAAGTGACTGGGGATCACAAGGTGTCCAAGGGTTGTGATAATGTGGCAATATAATCACCTAAGGCAAATCTATGGTTTCAGTGCACCACAAGACGAGCAATCCAAGTGTCCTGTTGATAAGTATTAAGAATATCTCAGGACTATTTAAAAGATTGATCTGGACAACTAATCTCTTCTGTGATCAAATGATTGGGGTTTTTTTTAACAGGTCTTCCAAAAATTGTCACCATTGGCAATATTGATACAACTCTGCCTACAAGTGATAATAATACTGCATTCTTATGTTACGTGGCACCATGCACTCAGTATAGTTTTTATTCACTGCTATACTATATTCATTTGTAACTGGCAAACGAGAATTACAAGCTTAAGCAGCAACAACATCGCTGCCCCCAAGCCCCACCATGCTGAGCCACTCTCATGGCTCTTGGGTCTATGAAGGGAGCCTAAAGCAGAAGAACCTATGCAACAGCTATCTCACCCATTTTGCAATCAGAACACTCTCCTGGTAAGAGCACAATCCAAGGTAAAGTGGAAGCTTAAATGAAGTTAATATGTACTTCAAAGCACCAGTTCCTTAAGTGCTCTGGATGGATGGTCAACATGGATTTAAAAGCACCTCTGAAGTTCAGTGTTGGTTTCAGTGTAATCTGTGATTTACATCTTTTTTTATCAGAACTCTACTGCTCTTTGGTCTCCAATGATGAGTCAGAAGTACTAGTTCAAGATGGAAAAAAAAAATAAATAAATAAAAACATCTAAGAAGCCCTGGTCTGCATCACTATTCTTCCAACAAAATGACAGCAGTGGCAAGCACTGCATCTGCAATGAGCACAGGTGGTCAGGGCCTTCGCGTAACATATCTCCAAGATCACATTGGTAATAACCAGCACGTTTCCGAGAGCCTCTTCCAACTGTGAGGGAGAAAAGGAGATAGGTAAATGCAATGATAACTCCTTCAACGTGTGTAGCAGTGAGATATGTGATTGGTCGAGTGTTCAGGGTGAGATTCCTAAGGCAAAAAAATCACCTTGAAGTATGTGTTGTAACCAGTGACATTTGTCAACCTGTGCGGCGTGATTTGAACTTGGGCAATGGCTGGAGTGCTTCCAAGGCTTGGCACCTCCCTGAAATGCAATGGAAACTTTGCCTACAAAGGATTTTGTGCATAATCCTTACGGAAAGTTCTTAACCACTTCTGATACCCATAGCTTCTGGACATGAGCCCTTTGCAGCTGTGGCAGTGAGCAACATCACTGATCACAGCACCAAGCATTTTGTGGAAATAGTAAATCCAGCCCAACACGTGCCTCAAGAAATAGAAAAAAAAAAAGCAGCAAAAGACCACGCTTAGCTCAAGGCAGTCCTGCTCCAGCAGAAGGGAGCAGATAAGAACTGCAAGCTCCAAACTGAGTTTCGGTATGGACTGTCAACTACCAAGCTTCACGGACTGTCAGCTACCAAGCTTCCCACCAGTCGTAACAGCTGGTTCCCCGCTAGCAAGAACTTCTTTTACTTAGCCCTGTACTTCTTGTCCTGATTATCCCCCACCCAAGACTGAAAGGATTACAGAGTCAGTCCTGTGCCGTGTGGCTGCTTTTTGGAATGTGGTACAATGCAGAAAAAAACCCACGTTCATGGTATTAAAACATATGACTCTATTTCTCTTGTGAAATCCTAATAGTCAAAGTATTTGCCTTCTGTGTATGTTTAAACACTACTAACATGGAAATGTCCAGCTTTCAAGGCTTTCTTTTACACCTTTTTGGCAACATCTCCTGATTTGGATGAAATCAAATACAAGCTACCTATTGTTGCTGAGTTCAAGTGACCGTTGAAGAGAAGAAAATGTGGGATGTAGCGAGGAGGAGGAAGAATTTACCTTTCCAAAGGTAACATGTTACAAGTGCTAAAAAGAGCATCATCTTCACATCAAATCAAGCAAGGTACAGGATTCAAGAAACAACGTGCCAAAAGGCAGTTTCTCAGCAAGATGTTAGCATCAGAACACAAAGTGATGTGTCTGGAAGCAGAACTGCTGAGCTGCAAACAACCTGGGTGTGAGTCAGAGAATATTAGGACAGTGCCTGTCCACCAGAAACATAGACTTGATCGCATGTGACTTGTGTCAACTCTGGAGACATCAAGAGCAGAACATAAAAGCAAGGCAACAGAGATATTTCTAAATGAGCCATTCAGCCTCTAAGGCAATGAATCTGGCAACAACTCAAGTTCCAAGAGAAAAAAGTCAACGTTCCAGGTTTGTGTTCCACGTTTATATCCTTCACTCATTTTTTCTCAGGAAAAAGGTCACTGAATCATCATGTTTTAAATCATTAAAAGACAATCATCTCATTTTAAACTAGCCCATAACTTTGAAACCAGAATCCAATTGCCTGTTCAGGCTCATTAGTGTCTTTGGATCCTAATGATCCACTCAGTTGCAGTAAATGAAAAACTAATCCTTGTTTTATTATGCCATTGGCCGAAAAGGATTAGCCAACTCTTGCTGCCCCTGCAATCAGCCTTGCACTGTGGAGATTACTACCAACTAATACTGTAAAGCTACACATTCCAATCTGTTACAGTAAGTAGCACTTAAAGCTTATTTCCTTGAAATTCTTAAGCGTATTAATGTTATAGTGTAAGATTGTTTTCTTATGATGCAATGACTCTTCTACTCCTGCACCCAAAGTTTGCATTTACCAATACCCCCTCACTGATGCCTCTTTACTTCCAAGATGAAGTTTCAATTACGCTCATAGTCTTGAAATAGAAATTGTTTCTATGTATAGAGCCCAAACTGGGCAGGTAACCATGTTCAGTACAGTAGTTTTCTTGAATTGTGTGCAAAGGCTGCAGTTCAGACTGTAAGTAGCTTGCAACCGGAATCAGGACCTCAATTAATTGTTTGATGTTTAAAGAGCCGGGTAATAATTTTTGCGCCCTACTGTTAATCCTAACAGGTAGCTAGAAACAGAGCCACTGCTCAGATTTCTTGTTCTCTAATCCACGCTGCAGGTTGTAACACAGTTTTGTACCACTTGTAGCACTGCAATTTTTTCCAAGCCAGAATTCTGGTTGCCCATGCTACAGTTAGGTGAGTGACCAATCAAATGAGTCTTCAGTGTGATGCTATATACATATTCTTTCCCCTCAAAGTATTCACACAATGTTGTGATTGAGAATTTGATATAGTAAAGGACTAGCTTTAACACTACCACGTGCCACAATCACACTTGAACACTGAGCAGTTTTTCTGACATAAAATTAAGGAGCTCTTGTGGTTTCATCACTTTCAGCATTATATGTAACAGCACAAAGACATTTGGCCTGAAGAATGTTATGCTGTACACACGTGCTCCATGGTGATAGGCCAAAGTTATGGAAAACTAGTAAATCTCTCTCAGACCTGATTTCTGAGTGGAAATGGTTTGATGAATGTCTAATTTTCTAGCAAAAGTGGTGTGAGAAGCCATGAAGCAGCATTACATTAAAATAAGTAGTCTATCCCACAACAGCTGGAAGCCATTCCATTAGTCCTTACCTTCTAGTTTCTAGATTCATTTTTCTAGCATCAAACCTGTTCACGTGTTGCTTACCTGTTGGCTAAATATCCTGGGCTGTTTATAAGCATGCTTTACAGTTATGCATCAGTAAAATTGACAGTAAAATAGTAGATGGGGCTCCAGTCAAAGTGTTATAGCACCTTATCAATTATAATGATTTTTTTTTTTTTACTGGAAGACCACTTTTCACAACAAAACAAGTGTAGAGAAATGCTCTTTGTGTTATTTTTGATGGAAAAATGACATCTCCCTATACGTATTTGTTCCGTGAGAGAAAGAAAACCGAGGCATCAGTGTCTTCCTCCTGGCAGTAGCAGGGAAGAGCAGAACTTTTATTCTTCGCTGTTCAAAAATTTTAGTCAACAAAATCAAAAATAGATTTATTCAAATATCTTGTTATTTTCTACCATTCTGGTGCCAAAGTTTTTAACCAGCACTGACACAATGCTGGGTGGTGTATGAGCTTGTACAAGAAATTTTCAAGTGAAATAATTCTCCATTGAAAAATGACATTAAAAGCTTAAATGGAACAGTAACGATATCAGGGCCCTAAATAAACATTTTCTTTCTGGTTAGGATACTCTGTAACACTCCAACCCCTGCTCTGCTTTCTTAGGAGAGGTGTTTTTATTGGTATAACCTTAGGGCTCAGTTGCAAACCTGAACTCTGTTTTCCTAGGTGCACTACAAGGACAGAACAAGAAGTCCCAGTGGAAGCCCACAGTATAACCCTATTACCACTTCCCAGACAGCTGCACTGCTTTTAAGAGATTACAGCTCCCAGCTGCCATTGCTACCCCACTGCTGGAGGTTTCCAGTCTCTACTTAAGTTGTAGCCATGTGTGTAATACCTGTTCCTCACTTACTGGAGTCCACAGCCAGCTCACTTAGCTTTCCACACTTTCAACAGCGATACAAATTAAACTTACTGACTCCATGCTGAGGAATGAGGAGCTAGTGCACAGTCCATTTACTGTTATCTGCACCTCGGGGGCAATAACTGCAAATAACAAGTGGTAATGAGTGAACAGCACTGTGCTCTCAAGCAGTCCCTGCTACATGGACCAGAAGATCTCTGTCTATGCTTCCAGACCAGAGGTGGATGTAGCCAGGTGGGGATGTGAAGGACAAAACAGAATGGCAATGGTCAGCGAGATACACACTTGTCTCATCAGCAATCCAGCAACACGACTGCTATTGATTCTATAGGCATAATAAGGGATCATTTTTAGGCAAAATTTGATAAATACTAATAAAAAAAAAATCTCAGCCTATGTTTCTAAGCAGGTCACGCTCTTAGATCTCAGAAAAGCATCCCAAATACTGAGTGGCTGCTTTTTCTAAAAGAGCTTTCTCTTTTACGTTATTAATCAGCCTATCCAATTTGTGTGATTAAACATCCAAGACCCAGAACTACGGTGTCCCCCACTCCAGCCAGCAGCCTTTCCTGCCAGACTGTAACATCAGAGACATGGAAGACAGAACAGAAAGCTTCAGTTATGGAATAACCGAGCAAACAGAATTGTACTTTCCAGCTTTCTAAACAATCTCAGAATACCTGCCAGTAGTGTACCTTAAAACACTACCCCAAATACCACAGGAAGGCTCTCAAATTCACCCTTAACTTATGTTTTTCAGACTGCAAGATACACAGTCAATTAGAAAAACTACTTAAAATAGATTAACATGAAAACCCACATTCGGGGAGCATAAATTAGTCCACCAAATCCATACATCTCACTTATTATTACATGGCTCTCAGCAGCACTTGACTAAAACTTCCTGAATCCCTCTTCAGTAAAAAACACCCACCCAATCTCTAGGCACAAGTACTTCAGTAGAAATTGTGCTGCACAAAACAGCCCTAAGGTATTTAGGGGTTTGGCAGAACATGACATAGACAACCCAGCTTTTGGTGATTTAGGGCTTTGCAGGTCCCCAGAGGGAAGGGGACTCTACTCCCCTTTGGGCTTTGTTGCCATCTTTGCAGACTATACTGGTAGATTGCTTTTTGTCAACTTGTTCCACCTGGTCCAGGTGCACTTCTGACTGGTCTGTGTATTTACAATGTCTCCTTTGAAGCCTACAGAATGATGCAGTCTCTCCTGTATTTGCTTTGTTTCCATTTCAGCATTTTCCTTGCCTGCTGGCAGGCAGGTTGTTTACTTCACAGAAAGTGACTGAGAAACCCAATTTTGCTTATGAAGGAGTTTTGGAAATTAGTAACCTATTTTTCACATGTAACAGGAAAAAAATAAAAAACAAGCAAAAAAAAAAAAAGGGGGGGGGGGGGGGGGGGGCCAAAAAAACCCAAAACAAAAAAAAAAAAAGAGAAGTAACTCGATGCCCTCCC
>WTSP01002285.1:76828-93392 GCA_025331215.1 Actenoides lindsayi
CCATATTTTGTAGCGGAGCCTCTTGGGAAAGTAGGACCATATTTTTCGCATGAACCAAAAAGGAAAGAAAACACAACGAAAAAAAAAAAAGGGGGGGGGGGCTGAAAAACCCACATGAACAAAAAACAACTTAAAAGTGATCTGATATTTCCTTCAAAGGCCCTAAGTGTGAAAGTGCTGTTTCTAGAGCAGATGGTTTGGAGGGTTCACAGGGCACAGTGCTGTGGTGGCTCACAGCAGCCAGCATTGCTTGCCAAGTGACCCTGATAGTGCCTTCAGAGCCAGCCACTCCCTAAAGAAAGGCAGCTGGGGAGAAGGGGTGGGTATGCTTGTACTGACCACAGTCAGGCTTTGGGAACTCTCTGCTTTTGTGTCTGTTTTAGTGAAAGGTACTAGATAAAGAGGAAGGAACTTGCTTTCAGCATTTCAAGTTAGAAAGACAGAAGTTAAAGCATGAAGTATTATAATTGCAGCATCATTTCACTTCAGATATTAATACCCAAAAAAACCTTTTACGTAAAATTGACAACAATCTTTATTTCAAGAATGTTATAAACATTGTACGTGTAACAATTGAAGAACATTGTCTTTTTAACTCAAATTCAGCTTTTACTGCCACAACAAACAGTCATTCATACTAACACAAGTTATTTAGCTTATGTGAGAGGCTGAAAGTACTCATCTAGAAGTTTAGATGCTCTCTCACAGATACGAGCTTGACACACTAGTGTAAAATTCGATTTCTGCTGCTCCTAAGTGCCAGTTTAGTGAGAGCATATTGTAACATT
The DNA here is from genome assembly GCA_025331215.1 of Actenoides lindsayi. Classification (NCBI taxonomy): domain Eukaryota; kingdom Metazoa; phylum Chordata; class Aves; order Coraciiformes; family Alcedinidae; genus Actenoides; species Actenoides lindsayi. Next base: position 77,617 of record WTSP01002285.1, read on the forward strand.
TTGTGAAAACAACGTATTTAGAAAATAAGTAATAAAAGCTGCACCTCAAAGGCTGTGTGCCTGATGAACATACACAGGCTCTCGCAGCAACTGCGATAATGTATGCTTACATGAAATGAAAGGAGAAGATGAAAGATGAAATGCTTTGTACATTAACTTAAGAAACTGGAAACATTTGTCAAGGCTAAGTAGGAAAAGAATTTAAAAGGAAGTCAAAGGTATTCAAAAGAATGTAAATGGCTTTGTGTTTTGTAAGGAAGAATGAAAACCTTTCACAGAGGGAGACTGCGATGATCTCTGATCCTGTCCAAATGCAAATGGAAAACTGAAGTCATCTTTTCCATCTCCAAATACATGAGAAGTCGATTCCGAGGGAAAGGGAAAGGTAAATGCATCCTCACCCTCTGATTTCCCAAAAAGGCTTCCTATATGGAATATTTATTAATTATTAGAGTAAATCTTACTGAAAGAATATTGAGTTCAGCATAACATGGTTCTTTAGTAGTACTGTACTCTCAACATCCTGCTCAATGTCAGCCCCAGTTGTGTGTTTATTTCTGCACTAGAAATGGTACTTCCAGGAGAGCATTACCAGAATCTGTACAGAATGAAGTGTGAAGTACTTGAACGATTTAGAACAACAAAACACTTCTGCATGACGTACCGAGTGAAATATTTTGAATACTAAGCAACAGAGGTCTTTGTAAACTGATATTTTTGCAGATTCTTTCTTTGTCTAGAGAACAACTTGACCAAACACTGAAATACTTGGGGAGACAAAGCTACAGACAGAAAAACACCAGAGTTTTAGATTTAGTAACAAAACTTCCACACTTTTCTCTGCAACAGTTACAGATGCACACGACTCTACATTCATCCACTTCAAAAAATAGTAGCCTTGCACTTGCAGCACCTCAAGAAAAAAGGTAGATTGCAGTTCTCTTAGAAAAGCGTTTGATCAAGAGTAAGTTTTGATGCTACTGATACACCAAAAAAATTGGTCCTTCATTTCCGTAAAGCCAGGACTTCACCCAGAAGGCATAGTATGAGTGGAAGGTACTGTTTTAAGTCTGATTCTCCTCTCTCTCACTTAGTCTTTTTTTTTTCACTGTGTACCTCCAGTGGTTTAAATTGGAGTTTGTTTACTATCGAGATTTCTTCAGCCAAATGGAAGCTATATTTTCATTTTAGTTGAGGGAGAAAAAACCCAACAGGTGTACTCTTTCCAACACTAAGCCAGTGACCTTAAGTTAGTAGTATTTACCAAATACTACAGATTTTCACATTAAAAGAACTGTTCTTTTTATCAGTGAAAAAGCTTTGACACTTAATTTTTTCTTCTCCCTTGCAGCTCCTCTCAGTTCATTTCAAACCCACCTAATACTATAACTGTCCTTCCTTTCTCATACCTCTTCTTTTATGATATCTCATACATCTGAAGCCAAACAACCAAGGAAAGATTTAAGCTAGTCCAAGCACAAACGAACACTATAAACCACTGAACTACAATATCACAAGTGAACGTCCTTTTAGACAACCCAAGGTACTTTGCTAAGCAGAATCAGGAGGTTGTCAGTCACATAAGCAAAAGACAGCTGGTATAAGTACAAGTACATATATACAGATACATCTGAGTTTCAGACTTACCAATATCCTTGTGTGGTGACAGAGGGTTCAGGTTTCCCACAGAATAACACTCCTCTGTCTGAAATGTAAACAGACGTTTCATTTAACAAATCAGAAAGACAAAACATAAGCTCTAATGCTGATACATAAAAAGTTCATTGGGTTTTGGTAAGTAAGATACCACTGCAGTGAATGTTAGCAGCCTACACAAAAATCTGTATTTAAGTGTACATATCAGTCCCTAAAGTTGCAAGGTAAACTCTTTGATGATACAGATTTAATGATATTTCCTTAGATCTGCAAACACACTCCCTTTATTCTTTGGGAAAAAACATGAGATTGAGAACAGAACAAAATCTGATCTGGCTTACTGCTAGGTTTTTTTAAACTGAAAAAAATTAAAAATAATTTAATTTCATGATATTTTAGAAAACCTTTAAGCAACAATATAACTTCTGCCTACTGAGAAGCACCTGATATTGCCAAAAAGAGTAGCAGAATAACCACTCATGAGTCTTGAGAGGAGTTCTTAGGCTAAAGTTACAATAGATACTTAAGTCCTTCAAAACTCCCATCTAGCTTCAGAGAACCTCAAACTACTGCTGCAGGCTAGTAAACTCTTGGCTTCTGCTGCCCAGCAGGTACAAAATAAGGTAGCTTCATATCTACCTCATTCCTAAACAATTCACAACATACTCACCACTGTATCCTCTTGTACACACAAGAAGTACTAGAAGATATCAACAACACAAAATAAAATGTTCTTTTCCCTCCTTCAGCTTTTATCTGGTAACCTCAAGACCGAGCACACCCACTGAAATAGGAGATACCTGGGTTCAAATGCCTTATTTGCATAATGGGGCTTGAATCTGCATTGCCAGCAGCTATATCCCAGCACTGCACTGGCACACATCTGTCCTGAATACCCAATTCTCTACCTATTAGCCCAGGAGAGGGAAAATTACTCTAGAGCACTGCAGTTAGGGAACCTGGAAAGGAAAAGGAAGACGTGGATTGTATACCCAATTTCAACCTAACTCCTCTGCTTAACTATAGCTAATCTCTATTTGCTCTTCAGTATTCCCAGTAGATAGTCCCTTCTTCCTTTTTTTCAGTGTTCTGCATTTTGTGAAAAGTGGAGGGGAAAAAAAAAAATTCTAAGTACCTGATTCCCCACTTCGGCAAGACAAAACCACACAGGATAGGCATGGGAGTTGTGAATTCTACCAGGGTAACTACAGTTTTGCCTTGCAATGCTGAAAAAGCTTGAAAGAAAGGCTTCTGCTTTTTAGTGAATCCAGTCACCTGTCTATTTGCACAGGATCCAATCTTGCCCATATGGGAAAGATTCATACTTGCTCAGAAGCCATCACAAGGGGATTGCCAGGAAAGGAGAGAAGCATTTTCAAAGGATGTCACATGTAAAATTAGGCAAGCTATTAAAAAAATATTTGCTACAAAGATAACCAGTCCAAAAACCTTGTTCACTGTCAATGCTGTTTTCTAAGCCTATTTTGCTTTGCAGAAATTTAATATTCTCAAGTACTCATTCTTACCTCATCAGATGAATTTTCTGCCCCAAACACAGAAGAATCAAATAAATTAAAGCCAGGTGACTTCTGGGAGAAGTTCATGAGAGAAAAGAAAGCAGGAGATTTTGATGTTCCTTCTTCACAACCTAAATTGTGAATGCTGTAAAGACAGAATGGAAGAAAGTACATGAACAATTTTCAAAAGTAGCATAGATGGAGTTTTTTAGTTCTATTTTTTTCTTTTTCTGTTTTGTTGCAATTTTAGATTCCCAGAGCTTCCATCAATGGTTGCTTCTTTCAACGCAGAACGGGTTTAAAGCAAAGTGAGGTGGTGGTCTTACCAATTCTCTACCCTTTTACCAAAAAATCTATTTAAAGACAGAAATTGCTGTAACAAATAATGCTGCAGGAAAAGACAACTTAGCAAAGGAACTATGAAGAACATGCAGAACCCTCTTTCAAAACAGCTTCAAGTGGAAATGATACCATAAGGAGAAAATCTAATAAATTACCTAGCATAACTCATAAAAAAAATTAATTCAGAAGAGCTTTCTAGAGAAGTCTTTCTATATTATCTCTCCAAAACAGCAGAAATGCTTATACAATAACCAGCAATACACTTTACTCAAAATCCAAATAAAAGCTGAAATCCTACAAGTCAAACGGAGGTGTTTTAGAGAACTGAGGTTTCTTCCCCTTTGACTCAGGTGTTTGGACAAACTCAGGTGTTTGAGGTGCTCTCAAAAAGTGTTCTTCACTGTCTTCTGCTGTGTCAGAATTATCTTCATTTGACTTAAAACATGTGTGCATGTCCTATTAAAAAGAAATATACAATAATATTTATGACATATAAAATTTCCCCAAATATCATTATTTCATTTACCTATAAATATATTCATCATATGTTTTAGTGTTAGTTACTTATTTCTAGTCTTATTTTATTCTTAAAAAGGGTTTTAATAAAATGCTCACAGTGACATTTTCAGCATACTTGAAACTGTAGCCTTAATTTATCTAATTTAAAATGGACTTCTTGTGAATGAAACTATGTAATTTTCATATTAATGTTCAACAAACAAACTCATGAACCGACGGAAATCACTGCTCTTGAATAAAAGAACTATTTCACTCTGAAGTGTGTCTTATCATAATGCTTAAATTCACACTTAAATGCTCTTGATACAGCTTAGTGAAATAGAGGAGCATCACCATCAGAATGTATTTCAGTTTACTGCAGTATACTCTTCCTCAGAAAATCTTGAATGACAATGTACACCAGGATTCTGTGGAGCAATTTCCCCCAAGACTCAATACTGTCTTAAAGACATTTTCTCTGCCAGCTGCCCACAGGCATCAGGCTGCAGTGACCCAACCAGAAGATGAGGAATATCTTGAACTTGATCTTGTGTACTGGTTTTGGCTGAGAGTTCCTAGCTTGTACCATGCTATATTTTGAATTTGTGATGCAAACAGTGTTGATAACATGAGGATGTTTTAGTTGCTGCTGAACAGTACTCACACCAGGTCAAGGCCTTTTCAGCTTCCTATGCGACCCTGCCAGTGAGTAGTCTGGGGGTGCACAAGAAAATGGGAGGGCCAGCTGGCCCCAGCTGACCAAAGGGATATTCCAAACCATATGATGTCATGCTCAGTAATAAAAGCTACAGAGAAGAAGGAGGAACTGTGGGAGGACATTTGGAGTTCTGGCTTCTCTCTTCCCAGATAACCATTATGTGTGGTGAAGCCCTAGATTCCTGGAAATGGCTAAACAGCTGCCTGTAGATGGGATGCAGTACCTGAATTCCTTATTTTATTTTGCTAGTGTGCACAGCTTTTGCTGTACCTATTAAACTGTCTTTATCTCAACCCACCAGTTTTTGCACTTTTACCATTCTGACTCTCTCCCCCATCCCACTGTGCAGGGAGGGAGGGAGAAGCTGTGCGATGCTTAGCTGCTGGCAGGTGTTAAACCACATCTTCTTGTCTCCTCTAGAGGCAAGCTGTACACACAACTGGCTTGAATATTGTGACATGGTGAGCTTGATCTCACATTCAAGCATTGCTAATAAAAGCAGGTCTACCGGAGACATTTAGCCTCTGTAGCCAACAAAGACACTACTTAAAATAGTTTTGAGGGAGAAATAAGCTTCAAATGCAAACATTTTTTTAAACTGTTTCATCAGCTCACATGGATGAAAATGATAGGCACCAATTTATACAAAAACTACACTGTACACAAGATAGCCTCTTGTTAGGGCAGCACAAAAACCTCCTGAACACTGATGTGACCAAGAGCAATGGCCACCATATCAGTACTCAGAAGGCACTGACTGGCTTTGTACCTGTTGGGTGCCTTATCGTGAGTCATTTTGCCACTTTCTGAGACTTACCTCTTGCCAGTAGATTCAAATATGTCACGATATTTTTATTATTCTAAATAAAATAATTACTTATGACATAAGGAATGCTTTGCTTACTTGAGGTATACAGGAAGAATCCTTTGGCTCATCTTCTGATTCTTTATCACCACATTTGGCCTCTTGGTTTGCTATACAAAAAAAGACAGCACTGCTTGTATTGTAACAGCATTTTAAAGTAAATAATAAATATGTAGAGGGAAAGAATCCTTGAGAAAGGTTTACTACTTGGCATTGCTATTGGTAAGAAAGTTGTTCTGACTGTAGTTTTCTTAATAATCCACTTTATAGCTATGTGACCTCTCCTTCTGCCACTTATTCACTACTGATAAAGTAAAGCTTAGGCTGCTTCATATGGTTTGTTATGTTCTTCAGGCTTAGCTATTTTTCCAAAAGTGCTGTGTTTGTCTAATCCAGCTGCTGCTTTCTGCAAGTGCTAATAACAAGTCAATAGAAACCAGGTGGAAACAATATAAAAAGCACATCCATGTGACACCCATGAAGTGTGTCTTCAGGAAGGGAGCAAAAGCCAGCATGAGAAATGAGAAGAATGTTATCAGACTTTCTGTTCTAAGCTGAAGACTGTGCAATGTTTCAGGTACCGTGGGTTAAGCTTCTGTGCTTCAGGACACATAATTAGGATCCTATTTATATATATAAATTGACTCGAACTTTTGACATGCATCTAAATTGGCAGAATAATTAGAAAAAGATACATTTAAACTGAAGCTCAGTGACTGGTGATTTCAAAAACTGTAGGTGTATTTGTAACTACCCTGGCTTGTTTCTATAAGCATTCTGTACTTATTTCTCAAGTTAATATTTATCTTTAATAATCTTAATCTGATGCTTCAAGATTCCTGAATTACTGACTTTATTACTTTATTATATCCTTTTTCTGTGCATTTTCTCATGCCTTCTGGGCAGATTTTCAGACTGGATTTCATTTTACCCAAGTAATTTGAGACTAGAGCATGGATTTACAAGAGATGCTGGAAGACCATTGTCAATGGTCAGTGTAGACTAAATCCCACGTTACTGAGCAGTTCAGTAATTGAATGGGGACACTGCCTGTCTGCTATAATCAAAGTTTGAACTAAATAATCAAAGTGAAAAAGGAATGGTGGCCCACTTAATACCAGAATAAAAATTTGGCCCCTACCTAGAATCTTCTCTTTTATAATGGTGTGACCCAACACTCAGTAACAGCACAGCCTATCAAAAAATGACAGTGGTACTTTACCTATTACTGCATTTTCACTCTCACGACTGGAAGTCGTCTGCTTTGGAGGAATTACCAGTCTGAAAGAGAAAAATTAGCATTTGGCTAAATATGGATCAAAAACCTCATTCTCAAGAATGAAAACTACTTTTTTTTAAAGAAAAGTTACCTGAATTGCATTTGGTTTTGTAAACTTGCTATTGATGGAACTTGGGCCATTTGTGGATTGTTGGTTCCTGTAGGGTCAATAACCATCTAAAACATAGCAAAAAATTCAAGTGAGGCAGCAGACAAAATTGCCACTTCAACAATATTACCCTGATTTCTCCTTGGACTGTGGACATCCCTTCTTTTAACCACTCTTTAGGGGTTGGGCAACATAAAAACATTTTTTGCTTACATTTTAACAGCATGATTCCCAAACCCACTTCTCTAATTTCACATGGTCTCATTTACAACACTGATAAATAGATGTGAATAATTAACTTTTCTGTCACATAAAGAACATTACATGGTTTACAAACTTTGTGCAAGTTTTCCCCCTACTGCAGCCAGGTTGCTCCTTCTTCACAACACAGAAAGAGCGGGAGCCAGGCCTGTCTCTGCCTCTGAAGCCCAAAGTCAGTATGTGCATCAGTGAGTATGTCTCCTGTGGTGATTGAAAAACTGCAGAAAACATGGAAATACTCCTGCCTCACAGGCTTTGATCAGATCAGAATCCTTAACTCTTACAGGTGGCATGTATTTGTGCCTTAAGGGCAGAGTGGCACTAGGAATCTATGCCTCAGCATCAGGTAACACACTTATTTCACAGGGAACTGCTGGTTCTGGTTTGTTTTTAATTTGCAAAATGTACCAAATTGAATTCAGTTTGGGGTAGGGGACAAAAAGGGCTGGTTATGCAGAAGCTGTCTGCCACTTAACTCCTGTAGTTTACAGCACACGTTTTCTGAAGTACAGCAGCCTTCTTTCTTCCCATCTTCTCCTTTTTCCTCAGACTCTATATTCTTTTCCTTGTTGTCATCACCCTTTCTTAAAATTCCCTTAACCTTGACTTACTGCTTCCCACTATGCTCTAAGTGCAATTCTAGGTCCCAGATTCCCATCCTCATCTCTGGATTACCCTGGCAACAGCTCTTCCATCATCCTCATACTGTCCAACTCCCTCAGGCAGTCACAAATCAGAATTGTCTGAAATTCCTTCTTATCTTGTTCCACTCAGCCTAGCCATTGCCCTTCATGTTGTCTAATCTTATGAAAGCTGCTTCTTCTACCACAGGCTCCACTCTGAAGCATTTAGTTACCTGCTCACTTCATCCTTCAGTTCCCTTGACATTCTTAAGAAAAGCACAACTGGTTCTGTTAATTTTTTACTTTACAATTTTTGTTGTTCATTAAAATTTAGGTTTGGATCCAGTGAGATGTGTCTTAAAAAGTAAGGTTTGGGTATAGAAACTTCCCCAAGCTTCTACACAGAGAACACAGCTACAAATGATTTATTTTATCACCTATGGTCTTACCTTATCTGAATATTCCTTTTATATTTTAACATCTACTTGTTCTATGAATGTTCCTGCATTCAATGAGATTTTATTAGTGGTTTTTCTAGCTGTGCAAGTTGTTCTTCCAACTTGGTTCTGGATTGATTTATTGTGCTTGTACACTTAAGACATTAAGCTGCAATACACTTCAGCATTAAAAAAAAATGCCATAGGAACTATTTGTTTATGGGTGAGAGATGGAAAATGTAGCAGTGGACTCCTCAAGTGCACAAAGCAATGCTGCTCAGGTTTTTATTCTTCTGCTTCTGGCTAAACCTCAGAACTGAGCTGTTAACTGTAGACAGTCCTGTACAGCACTCTGCGCATTTAGTCCTTTATTAAATCCTTCATGATGGAGTAGCTGTCTGACTCTTAGTTAGCAACAGAAGATTACGGTTCTCCTTTAGAATTCCAAACATTTTCTACATACAATCAAGTGAATCTACAAAGGCTATTCTAAATTTTACAACCTGTTATACAAAATTAACTGGATAGATGGTCCACCTCAAGTTTGGCATTGCAATGCTCACTGTGACTACCAGTTGCGCTTTGTAAGAACACACACGTTTTCAGCTGAGTTAGAAATGGCACCAAAGAAAGATTTTTGTTACGATTACCGAAAAATAGCAGATTACCAAGATTAGCATCCCGGTTACAGGGTTAACAAGTGTTGTGTAAGATTTAATAGCACTAAGTGCATTTGAAATGTTCTTAACTTAAACAGCTCCACCAAACTGACTATGTAATCTCATGTTGGTACCGGTGGGAGAGCCGCGTACCTGTGATGAACTTTCTGCAGGGCTGGAGGAACTGCTAGTGGCCGCTGCAGGCTCCAGGGGTTTTTCTTTTTCTTCTCTCCCTAAATTAACAAATATTGCTTAATACTGTCAATAGGACTAAGGATCCAAAACATGGCATAGTTAAACTGAACTTGGGAACACAGCTTATAAACTTTCCTTGTAACAAACAGCTAAAACTATCACAAGATATGAAAATATCAATCCATTTGCTGCAAATAGTACTTGACTAATATTGACTGTATTTAAGCAAACAGGGCTAACAATATGTTTCAGATTTTTCTACGCATCGGGTATATCTATCATGTCTCTTTACTCATTGCACAGATAAGAGATGAATTGGACATAGAGGATTTTCAGAACGTAGAGATTGGTAAATTCCCAACTTCCATTGAAATCCCAGCTTCAACTACCCCAGTAGGAGCAGTTCACTGGATTTGTTATCATGGTTTCCATTCATCCACACAAAAAATAATCCCAAATCCTCACAGAGAGATCACTAAACACACTGCACCTGTATGAACTGGTTTTGTTCGTTGCATTTTGAATCTAATACTCTGTACAGACTGGACTAATTTCCGAGGAACAACTGGGACACGTAATGGTTTATACAGTTGATGTTTCTCATTTAGCAAAGATGGATGTTCACTCTCCTCAAATATCCTAAAATAAGTTAAATTTAAAAAAAAAAAAAAAAGTTAATAGTTGCAAAAGAAAGGAACTTATAAAATATAACTACTTCAAATAAGTGGAGTTTTCAAGGGAGATGCACGCTGCCAGGGAGGTTCTACCCCTTTCAGTTCCAGTACCTGACAAAAGCTGAAGTTTTGTTTAAATAATATCAGACAGAGAATATCACAGAAAGAGGACATGAAGCAATAGTAAGTCAATCATAAGAACATTGTTAATTTTTTTCAGTATCAAAGAAAAGTACTAGTAGGTTGGGGTTTTACAGTTTAATCAAGGTACTTTATTATTGTAGTTCTGAAATCACATTTCCACATTTAAAACCACTTTTTTTCTCTCTCTCTGAGATTGTCTGGAATACTCACACTACACATACAGAAAAGAGAAAACTGCAGCAAGTGTTTTCACTTGTGGGGTAATTATCTGTGTAGGGTAAATAGCCTTTTGCCGTGTAGAAAGAGGAAGGTTAGCATAACAATGGCGAGCAAAGTGGCTATTTGGCACAGGAACATTTACGGTTTCTTAAAATAATGAGCTCTATTTTAGTCTCTCTCTGACATTCCTGCCAGCTCCTCTGTGCTTCTAGCTACAACATCTGGTTTATAGCTGACTAAACAATGCCGTTCAGAACAAATGAACAATTGAGTCATTCTTTTTGTCCTCCTTGAAATGTTCCGTAAATAAAAAAAAAAAGATGAAATGTAGCATGCACTTTATAAGGTAGTGTGAAGTAAAATTAGCAACACTACTAAAAATATATTAAACTAGAAGCACCGGTGATGATATATGGACCTAACAACACATTAACAACGGTGATCACATAAAACGGTGAACACACCTCTGTCAAAGAAGTCTGCTGGAAAGGACCTGTAAAGGTACAAACACACCCAGTGCTGAGACCTAACGAATTACAGAAATCATACACCACCTAAAACAGCAATAAAAACATTTAAAATAACCCCACGAAACAAACAGGAATAATAAAAGTGTGGGTTTTAAAAAATATGTATTTCTTTCAGTTACAGTAATTATAGGTGTTACCTGTGTCAAGAATGAGTACTCAAGGAAATAAGATATGTAGATGGCTGGTCTATCTTTACATTCAGACACAGAAAGTGTAAAAACAAGGAGAAATAAAAGCAGAGGTAAGGACAACACAGATCTCTGCTTTTATAACAGGTCTTTAATTGCCATTTTACTTTCTGGACACTGAACATACATGGGTTTCTTTGAAAATTCAAATGTAGTGCTTGTTTTTGGGGGGGGTTGGGGGTTTTTTTGGGGTTCTGTTTGTTTGGTTTTGTGTGTTTTTGTTTGTTTTTTTTTTTTGTTTGGTTTGTTGGTTTGGTTTTTTTGGGTTGTGCTTTGTTTGTTTGTTTAAAAGAGTTTCTTTTGTGGTGGTGGTGATGTTTTTTTAAACTGGTCTTAAAACTAAGTGGATTTCTTGCTTCCCTGTGATTCTGAGGTCTTGCCAATTACAAAAAGCTTACATAAGGAGGTAGAATGGATATAAAGGATTAAACCCCATTAAAACTAGTAATCTGAATAATTCCTAGATCTGTAAGAAAATATTGAAGACCTAAAATATCCTTGTGGAAAGTATCTTCGAAATGATTAAAATGACACATTTCTACAGATACATTCCATTAAATCCCTATTTAAAGCCCTAAAAAGCTCCTTTTTCAAGCACACAGTAACATCACTTGGAAAAAGTCTTTTGGAGATATTTTCAGTTTAGGATGTATTTTGGTCTAAAAGCTCTAAGGGTGATGTTTCAACATTCACAAGGACTCCAGATAAGTTCAAGATAGTCCTGATGGTGATTTTCAGTCGTTGTAATTGAACTCAAATTAAAGCGAGTCCCAGTTGTAAATGACCACTGGCTAATTTACTAAGCCATTAATCCTGTCTATGAAACTTTCACTCATGCTTGTTTTTAAGAACTAAATTCAGAGTTAAATTTCCTAAGTAGTTCAGAGCTGAAGGCAAATGACCTGTGGGACCTTGACTCTTTTTCCCCAAATATGCTTTAAGTAGAGTTCATGTATTTTATCTTTGACTGCAGTCCCTGCAGTCACATTCAAACCTTATAGAATTATTGACATAGACCTGTCAGCAAAGGTTTCTACAAAATACTTTTGAATAGTACGTATCCAGATACACTTAGCTTCCAAGAATCAAAATTTGCCACAATCTTAAACTCAAGAAATAAAAACGTTTTGAAATTATATCATTAAATCACATGATCAAGGTTAGAGAAGCTTCCCAGTCATTATTTAGCAACAATTTGTGGTTTGTGCCAGTCTTTGTGTAACTGCTGGGATAGTACTCTGGATAAAAGCCAGGGAAAGAAATAATTTTTAAATGCACCTTTCTTTAAACTCTTTTGTCTTCTCTAGACTTTTCTGTTTCTTTCCTTCAATCATTTCAGAATTATTTTGGTCTTCTGTAGTCTCTTCAAATGTCTTAAAAGATAAAGGAAAAATACAAATAAAAAAAAAACAACTTGAAAAATTATAACTACATACCACAAATGTTTTCTAAACCCAATGAATTGCTGCACAGTAGTAGAGCTTTTGTAGACAAGGCAGTCTGAAGAAATAGGCAGAACAAAGTTAACAAGAGACAGTATTTTTTGTTGGACCAACAGTAACAACTGGAATAAACACGGAAGTTTTTGAGCACAGACTCTACATATCTATTCAGAACAAGGTGCTCCTTGCATGGTCTTCTTCACAGTTACAAATAAATTCACCACATCCCTTCTTACTGGATGTGTATTCGGCTCATACCACATTGGGAACTTGAGTCTCTAACTGTGAGTGTCAAACAGTGTCACAAAATATAAATAGAAACCACCACCCGTGCACAATATGCTTGTATCAGTGTAAGGCTGCTGAAGAGGATGTGGCTGACACGGCAGCAATGGAGTCCCTGGTCTGGAGAGGTAAAAGTGTCCAGATGCAATACGATAAAACTTTACCAATCTCTTCACAGGATTGGTCTGTTGGGCTACTCAGACTTAGGAGAGACCATTTACCTTCCAGCAGAGTAGGGAGGGGTCAAGCTGCTGTCCTGAGAAAGTCCTTTTTTGGGAAGACCATCCCTTTGGAATCAGTACTACTTCTACTCAGTGGAACTGGTTTGATCCCCTGTCTAAAATCAGCCAGTTTTGCCTCTGAGTATTATTTACTCACATATTTATTTGGGGGAGAGAAAATTAAATAAATAAAAAATTTACATTATTCTTATTGTAAAGCATATTTAGTTAAACACATTCATATTAACAAAATCTTTAAAACCAGTAGGACCTGTGCAAGCTGTATGTTCGAGCCCTGGGGCTCACTAAGGAGTGCCCCTGCTCTATTTTGAAGTGTATTCCCTCACCTTCTTGAGCTAGCACCAAAGTCACCATGACATGGTGCCTCGATGGAAATTATGGTGTAAACTGAGGTCAGGAGAAAGGAAGCTTTTACATTCAAAAAAAAAAGCCTTTACATTCATGGGCATCTATTCTCTAAGAAAACATCTGATGCTATCAAAACATAATTAGTAATCCTGGAATCATCCTGTTGATCTGTGTGCCTGAAAATACACTACTTTTTTATGTTTCAGAAAACAAAACGATGATATGTGTCACTACATATCTAAAGTGTATGTCTATAAAAGAAAATTGCAATATAGTTACCTTTTTTAAATAATTGATTTTAATTTCTAATTCCTCTGCTTCTTTTTCTAGTCCAATGGCTTCTTGTGTAGCAACTGCAGCAAGCTTTACCATTTCCTGTGTTTTTTGCCACGAAGACACACTTCCATGTTATGGAAAAAATATTTTTTTCAAGCAAGGGAAACTATCAGGTCCCTGACCCCTTCAGGCCCTAAGTGCAAATGCGAGAGGTGCAGAAAGCTCTGGCAAATCTACATTTCCTAGACAAATCTTCAAATATAACTTGAATTAGGTTAAAATAATGAAACATTTTGATGGATATGTCTCTAAGTGACATTTTATTTTCTTTCCTCAAAATTCTCCCATAAATTTAAACTGAGGAGTATTATTTGACCTTCACTTTTCTCACAGAGATGCTAATGCTGTCCCTCTAAACATAAATACATTAATAATTACTATACTTTCTAATAGAAAGGTGAAAAATAGAAACTTTCTTCCCTGTCAGCTGCACAAACACTACAAATCAAGGATACATCTGTAAAACCCAATCATTTAGGGATTTAAAAGGAACGAGATCTGCAGAAATAAAATGTTGTTTCAGATCATTAATTCATAGACCTAATTTTCTTTACAAATACAAAATAAATAGATCAGGAGGCCTTATCTTTACTTAGGCTACATAACATGAATAGCAGTATAATAGAGAGCAATGCCACTAAAAACAACATTAAAAAATATAGGAAAAATAAATTTAAAACGTTGAGAGACTAATTCCAAAGTGATTTTAGGACTCTTTTACCCCAAGAAGCCTAATGGCAAACCTCTCCCCCCCCAATTTGAAACCTCTCATTGGTTGGAGGAAGGAATATTGGTATGTATACTCCAAAATTCTTGTCCGAAGTCTTGGTTTGCTACAGATTTTTTTTCCTAAAAATGGTGTAACAAAAAGAAGACCTTTTTATTACGCTAAGAGAAACTGTGGAAAATTAATTAGAGGATTTCACTTTCCACGTGGAGTGCACTACCAACAGGCTCTACAGTAAAAGCATTGCTAATAGCAGTACCCAGAGTATCCAGGCAAGTATCTTCTTTCCATTTATATTTTTCAGCCCGTTTCAAAATTCTGTTTCGGATTTCTTCAAGCTCCTTCCTTTTTTGGTAACACTTCTGTGCAAGAGCAGTTTCTGCATATTTTTCACGGTGTTGCTTCAAAATCTCCTTATACTGGGTTATGTAATCCTGATACATTTTCCTATAGAAATACACATAATTCTTTTTTTTTTCACATGAAGCCAGTGTTTATAAGGAAAAAAACCCCAACAAACTATTTATTTATGGCATCAGTTCAATTAGACTTACTGCTGTCCTGGGAAAAATCAGATTATATTTAATATATCACTATTTGGATATCTTTTTTATCTTCCAGCTATTTTCCAGGAAGACTACGTTGTATGTAGCAAAGAATACATTCATGATGTAAAAAAGCAGTCTAACATCATTGTTCTGGAAGGAATGTAGCCCATACCATGGTCAAAGGCAGCCTTGCAGATGACAAAGGTTTTTTCCCTGTATAATTATCATGAAAGTCACTGCAGGCCAAATCCTCTGTCTGTGTTTATTGGCACAGCTCCACTGGTTTCAGTGCAGTTGTGTCAAACGTAAAGAGAACTTGGCCTAGCACCCCATATTGAGAGCAGCCTGATGCATCTAAGAGCTGCCTTCAAGGAGATGCTGAATAATCTGTGTCTGATTCAGAGAAGCCTTAAACACACACGTTAGTCACATTGAAATTAGTCATGTTTAGTGTTAAGCAAACACTTAAAATCTGTAATTGGCAAAGAGCCAGAATGCTCAGCTTCTTGTAGGGCTGCCCTCTGAATTAATGTTACACTAATATGACTTCATGGACATCATGGGAGTACACAGCTCGTTACATTATTAAAGTAGGTGGCATCAATTAATGCTCATGGCAGTAATAAAACTTAATTGTACTATAAAAACAAATAACCACAACAAGGAATAGGGTGTAATAGGGGAGGGCAGTGGATGTGGTATATCTCGACTTCAGCAAAGTTTTTGATACTGTCTCCCATGGTATCCTCGCAGACAAGGTTAAGAAGTGTGGCTTGGATGGTTGTGTGGTGAGATGGATTGGGAACTGGCTGAAGGACAGAGCCCAGAGAATTGTGGTTGCTGGAGCAGAATCTAGCTGGAGGCCTGTGGGTAGTGGTGTTCCCCAGGGGTCAGTCCTGGGTCCAGTGCTGTTCAATATATTCATCAATGACCT
>WTSP01002285.1:93492-112550 GCA_025331215.1 Actenoides lindsayi
GGAGTCTCCTTCTCTGGAGACATTTAAAACCCACCTGGACACGTTCCTGTGTGACCTGCTCTAGGTGATCCTGCTCTATCAGGGGGGTTGGACTAGATGATCTTTCAACGTCCCTTCCAACCCCTAACATTCTGTGATTCTGTGTAACTCATCACATAAAGCCGAAAATTAGTGTTGTATCTGGGGAGAAAGACAAGTGCTGCTGCACAGAACATCCATCCTCTTCTGCAAAATCAATGACAGTGCCTACATTGGAGAAGTCTTTTTCTTTCCAGTTTTCTCACTCAGGCAAGGGATTTACAGGACAGACTGCTAATGACAGGTCAAATGTTCAACTATCTCATTGGGAGTCTTTTATTACACCCGTTATGCTGCTAGATATAATTTTTATTGCAGGTAATTTCAAAATACTACTACAAAAGGAGTATCTTTTGGGAAAGCTGAATAATTAACAAAGCAATCAAGGAACTGGGTTCTCATTCTTAATATCACACACAGGTAATCTAAGCACAGATCTGCAGGAAGCCTGTACTTCCCACACAGACAAGAGTTAGCCATTAATATTTTTTAAAATTATCAATAATAACAATCAGTGCCCAGTAAATACATTTCTCTCTGCATTTGAAAGCAAAAGCTTAATAATAGCGTAAAATGAAATGAAAATATGTCTTTTTATTGGAATGTTGATATTCTATGCCATTTATTGCTGAAAGAAAAAAAAGAAGCTTGGGCATATGCAAAATATATAATAAGAGTTTGATAGTGTTCATGCAGATAGCACGTGTTTGTAAAGAGATATCACAGATGTATCATTAATCCTTTAACTGAGAAAGAAATACTACACAAAGTTGCCCGATATTAGAATATGCCAATATAAAATCTCAGAAGGTGAAGGAAATGTCATCCTCTAGGAAAAAGTTACATGAACAATAGAAAGAGACAGATTCAATAGTATGATGTTATTAGTACAGCTGTAGAATAGCCAGAAATTCCTCTATGAAAGAAATTGTGGTGCATAAGAGCAACTAAAGCCATCCCACCTGTTTACCTGCACCATGAATAAAGCCTGCAAAAGGAATAGCTCTCACTGCTTGTGAAGCATAAAGTATTCCTCTTTAAAGAGTATGTTATATCTCAAGTTGCTATTAAACATTTAAATGCACCATGACTGAAAAGCAGACACTGCTGGCTGTCCACTGGCTACCCCAGGCAATGGAAGAGAGAAAAAATTGTGTCCAAATTCAATAGCAGAAGCTTCTGCTCTTACAAAATGAAAAGTCACAGGAAAGAAATAAATGCAAGATCTTAATTTTCAAATAAAACTAAATGCCAAGCACTAGTTCTTGTTAAATTGGCTGAAGTTCAATACACCTGTTTAGAGGAAAGAAGTTGTAGATCAACACTGAAACCCGGGAACTGATACTTCTCAAACTTCATTTAGAAAATTACATAAACCTATTTGTTTTTCTATGTGAGCGGTCTCAGGAATCTAAGTTTCTTAATTTACTCAGTATCTGTGTATACTGTACAAAATTTCCTAGGTATGGAAGATGGAAATGATGCAGTTCTATGTAATCTAACAGATACTGCAAACAATGAGCACCAAAGAAATTTGCTGGAATACAATTAAGAATGCATAACAAATCAGTTCTAAGAATATAAACAAGTAAAATAATTTGTTGTAGCAGGTACATTTCAAGCTTTTTTTCCAAAACTGTGTTCTCCACAGGTTAATATTTATAATCTTGTATAGTACAGTACAGTAGTCTTGAGAAATTGTCACTACTTTTAATATTTTTCATAAGTAATTCACATCCTCTGGCTTCTGCATCTAAACATAGACTATTTAGAATTCAACACTGTTCTCATTAAAGTAATTAGAAAAAAAAAAAATAGAAATCTAATGGCAATGGAAAAAGGACAGCACCCACAAACCCCTTGAACAGTTACATGGATAACTATTTATTCTTCTTTCCTTCTTCATATCACTTATTTTCAGGATGAACTTCCAGTCCACTTATGTGGTCTTTCATGTTCTTGAAACCAAGAATAAAAAGAAAATGTGGAACATTTTTTAAACCTCTGTAATAAGTGCCTAATTAAACGCAAACTGATCTGCCCATCTTTTCAAAACCTCTTCCCATCCAAAGCAGTATGTGCTCAATGCCCCCACATGCCAGACTAAAAAGCACATTCAGTGCATAAAGTTCTAAATGTACTTATTTTTCTTCGTAATTTAAATACTTTGCATTTGCTGAACGCACATCTTGCTGATTTGAATGTATCATCCAATGCTTCAGTACAGAAGGACTATATTTGAGAGACCACTTTTGTGCAGTATGTAAATTAATCTTACTTTATGATATATAGTCATAATGTCTTCTAATTAAGCTCAGGAAAGCAGATCAAACACTTTCACGTAGGAATTGAAACTAGTTATCTAAAGAAGCAATTTAAAAGTAATGCTTCTTTGGCTTGTCAGCTCAAATTAGTGAAAGCCAAAATGGCTTAATCATATACTCATAGAAAGCCAATTTAGACTTATTTTTCACCAAATATAGAACTCTGAACAGGAAGAAGACAGATAAGCTACTAACTGAGTTAATTAAAGGCTATGAGGCATACTATTTCTGCTGTCTTGGACAACTGGCAAACAGAACACTTACAAAAGAATCAAAGCCAACATTTTAAGTTACCTCTAGTTACACTTCTAAATGGATATTCAGATCTCGAGATGGGTCTGCCATCATTTTTTCAGCACAGGCCTGACCAACCTCTTCCCCTTCACCAGAAAACCCGTGAAGGTGAGGAACCTCTCAAAAACGCAGGTCAGTTTTACCTGAGTGTTAAACAGAACTTCAGAGGGTTAACTTGGCACACTGCCTTTTGAACATTCCAGTGGAAGTCTTCAGGGACTGTTCTTTATTGCACTGAATGTGGGCAGCTACACTGCACAACTGATAATTCCTTTAAAATGCAGATTCTAAGTCATGAAGATGCAACAACTGAAATGCCACTTAATGAACAGAAATGAATTTGCAATCGATACTGACTAGAATCGTACCCAAAACTTGGCTTAAAGTGGTTTTAGATCAGGCTTTCCTGAGCAACTCACCCTATTTTTCGGGATCTAATATTGAATTTGCATGCTTAGTGGTTATTCTGAAGAACACACAGCAGGACACAAAAACTTGATTTGTATATTCTAATAATCACGTGCAATTCATATTCACAATAAGGAAAAGCATAAAATTCTCTGAATGCTTCTAACTGTTATCTTACTTAGTCCATATATGAATTAAAAGACAGGTTCAACTAAATGATGCTTCTGAAAACAAAAACAACATAAACCTGTGTATTGTCAAAAAAAGTATTCCCAAACCTGAACATCTGAAGCTACTGAAATCCCAACATATATGAAGACATGCCATAATAATGGGAGAGGGGAAAAAAAATCATTTGTAGATAAAGCTTTTGTATGCTCTGGTAAGTAGGCTCTGCTATTTCATATTTCTGCCAGAGCTGAAACATTCATTGCCTTTATTTCTTGGGCTTTTCTTGAAATTGTAGGCAGTTGAACAGCATCCTGAAAAATTATAATAGGCTTTTGGGAAGCAATTGAATTTTAAGAAGTCATATTTTATCCTATTCCATTGGTAACTACAAAATAGCATATGAACTCATAATAATGTAAACCAGAAATTCTTTTAATTACTCACTTATATTTTCCTAAAAAGTTTACAACTTTTTAATGTAGATTGCAATATCTGTGCTGACCAGTTTAGACAGATTAGTAAGTACTACTGCTAGAAACTTCATCTCACGCGATCACAGATACCTCTCTTTTTCTATAGTTTCTTGCAAAGCTTCAAGTTCATTTTTCAAATATTCTTCATGCTTGCTAAGAATTACGTAGGTGGGCTTCCAGCTGTGGAGAGAGTAAAAAAAAAAGCAAGCATATAGTTGGTCTTTCCTTATAAAAAAATAATAAAAAGAGCTATTCAGAAATGAAGACATCAAATTACTTTAGCTAGCTTATTAGAACAAATAATTTATTTATTTGTTTTGAAAAGGCAAACATAAGCATATATTTACTTTCTTAAGATTTTAAAGCTGTGAATTCAAGGTTATATATATATCTAGGATTAACAAAGATTATAAGGAATAAATAGAGTGAGCTTCACAAATTTTCAGAGCCTAACTCTAAGCAATTAAGCATCTAGATCCCCATATTAGATACTCAGAGCAGCGTCAGCAGTAAGTCTGTTAAATATGTATGATCTTCTTGTCAGAAATGCACACAGCTTCATTCTCATCAATAGCACCCAGCACCCCCCTCATACCTAAATGCAAGCAGCAGTCACAGACTCGGGATTTCCTCTATTTGCTAAGCAAGTCCTGCTTAGCAAACAGCCAGAAAGAGATGCTGTCTTTCAGTACAATAGCCCAGACACTGGGAGCACTGACCTGGCAGTTTGGAGTCACAGGTCCACATACCACATCCTACTGACTAGATTTGAACTTGAATTCTGTCCTTACAGGAAAACACGCCAGCTAATAGTTAACAACAAATTAGCGGCAAATGAGAACTCAATTTCAGTTGTTGTCACCATTCTTTTCACCTCTAAGTCATCATCCATGTATATTGTCATACTTCGTGCAGTTGGCACCTGCTTGTACAGAAAGTCTGCATCGTTAAATGCACTCATTCTGAAACCTGTCTCCAGACAAGAGGTGCTGAGTGGCTCATGCCCAGCTCATAACTGGATTCCTCTAGAGCAAACCGATGGGTTCACATTTTGTAATTCTCTCATGTTGCTCCCCTATGGCCCTGAAAAAACATTTATCCCATTATTTACTCTTCTTCTCATTTCAGAAGCCTCCTATAATGTAAAAGCTATGATGCAGCCCACCAAAGTGATTTTCTTACAGCAGGATGCTGTACATTGTACTGAAAGCACAATAACGTCAGGGAATACATGAAGGACTTATGACTAGTAAGCTAGTAGTACTTTCTCAACATCCAGGTATTAGAGATGACTCTTCTTTGGATGTGGGAACTCTAGAAAAAAAAAAAAAAAGAGGCAGAAACTGATTCAACTGAAATTCTCTCTTTAGGAGAAGCATAAAATGGGTCTTTAAAAAGAGAGCATCCTGCCTGAAAAAAAGATGGAGCATGAGCCATCCAGGCCTAGAGGTCTCCTACCCTCCCAGCTGAGTTACCAGATACCAGGAAAGTCATCTTCACAGAAAGCTGTAGCTGAACAAACGGCTGGGATGTTGCTTAGTTAAAAATTCAGAAACTCCTGGTGCTTGGAGCCTCCAAACAGCGAGTGACACCTTAGTAAGACTTAACAGACACTGAAGTGTTGTGAGGGGAGGAAAAGAACAGAAAAATGTCTTAAGTCTATTGCGCTAAATAGGTGCATGTGCTACTGACAAACACTCTGCTCATTCAGAGAGAATAACCTTTGTCATGACAGGTTGTCAACAGGCAACTTCTGAGGTGCTGGGAGTTGAGATTCAGCTGATGGTCAAATCATCTAAACAGACAGGGCTAGAGTAGGACAGAGATCGCGTTTCTGATGAAAAAAAAAAAATCATGTGCTCCCTTCAAGGGAACCTTCTATAGAAAAAAAAATAGCACACACTCTTTCTAGTCAGGGCTTCAAGTCATCTACATATTCAGCTTTGGTCCAGAAAACAAGTAAACCTAAGGCAACACAAACACCCACAATGAAGTTTGTCTGAGTGGAACTGTCTGTCCTAGGAGATGTACTCACAAACAGCAATTTTAGGAACGCATACATAGATACTACCAAAGCTAAACACTGAAGAGATGTAAGAAGGAAAAATCCACAAGGACTGAAGAGACTAAGTGAATCTGAAACAGCAGAAAGAGTCACATCACCAAGGAGGGGAGAAATGGCAATACAGTGCAAGGTTGCAATTGAACAGGGCAAATAATTCACTGCTGGACAGGTGAGAGCAACTGAGGACGTACAGCTCACTTCGCACTGTGTATTCACGAGCAGGCTGAGTAAAAGGCATTTTTGGATGTGAGTGTTCCCCATAGTTCAAACCTAAAAGGTCTGTAGCATGCAATCACACAAAGTATGAATGTGCCTTTGGACAGTCACTCCAAAGGTGGAATAAAATAGAGGCTTCAGTAACAGCTAACTTAATGTAATTTCCATCAAGGAAATAAATAAAGAACAAAAACCTGACAATTAATTTACTGAACTGAAGCCCAATAACCTTGAACAAAAAATTACGTACTCCAGGTGGTGAGACACAACATATAATCAACATTTATAACAGCAGTAAAGTTTGTCAATAAAAAAGCTGAATGAGAAATTGCAGCACCCATTCAGGAAATTTAGCACTCTTGGCCTGAATTGTTAGGTGGTTAATTAATTAATTGGTGATTGATAATGTAAATGCCAAATGTTACTTCACTATATCTACTGCAAAATCGTCAGCAAGCTGAACTTTTTTTTACTTTTAAAAAGTAGAAATCCACATACTTATATAGAAAAGTCCTGGCACACAAACACTTTGATCTTCTTCTACACAGATAACTCCTTGTTGAACATAAGATCTACCTGTTTTATTCAAGGTTTTCAGACATGTTTTGATACACTTACGATGGCTAATACTCCAGATGAAAAGTTGTTTCTCTGAGAGCTCTGTTGAGCATGACTGGTAATTAGTCAACTCTGAGGGTGAGTGTGACTCCAAAACAATATTTGAATTCACAAAATCAACATTAGAATCATATCCAGTGTATATGGAGTATCAGCTAGAATAAATTTTAGAAGTTTATGATGATTCTACTACATAAGTGTTCTAATTGTCTGATCCTACAGCTAGGGCTGCCTATTGCAGTTTTCAGTATGTCACTAAATGACATTTTCAATAATTTAAGACACAAAGTCTCTACTCTTCTGCGAGCATTGTCCTCCTATGAATACATGTATTCATTAATGAGTCACTTCTCATTTTCAGTCTCTTTACACTAATGCCATTAATTATTCTTTGTAGGACCTGAGCCAAACCCCATTGAATTCAATGATTAAAATTTAGATCAGATCCTTAGTTCTACCCTTAATTTTTTATTTATTTGAATCACTTAAGAGTTTTTAATTTGCAATCAGATTTGCAGGCTTTGAAAGATATCTAAGAAAGTAGTGTGAATGGTTTCAGAAACTTAGAAAAGTGTTCATTTTATGCTGCACTGGAGGAAAGAATTTAATCTACAGGAAAATTGGAATTTTCTTGTCAAGGTGCAATCTTTTCCTAACTCTTTTTATGATAAAGCTACAAGTCAGTATGGTGTGGCAACTGATTCATACAGCTAGCCACTATACCCACTTCATTCCCTAATGATTCCATTCTTTCTTTTGTTTTCAGATAGTTCAAAACAAACATAGAAAGAACCCTGATGCTCTCTTTACTCCTCTTTTTGTTCTTAGAAACACCCACATCCTCCTTTCACATCCTAACAAAAAATTTCAAATATATGGTATAGCCATTTTTATTCAAGTAATTATCTTTAGGTATAGAATTGTAAGAAAACAATAAAGAAATTGAAAAAAAAAAATAAAAATAAATCATCACTTCAAGTACCGAGGAACTAGACAGATTGTGGAGAGATGAACAATGAAATGAAAAGACAGGATTATGTCTTCTGGGTCAAACTCTCTGTATTGTCAAATACAGATTTGCCTTTTTAGCTACCCTTGCAAACACCTGAGATTTTAATTTTTAAAAATTAGACATTTCACGTCAGTAAGAAAAAACTCCTTGTAACCACATTCTTGTTTGAGAAACTTCTAATTACTAGGACCCAAAAGTGATCTGCATTTGAAACTTGCATGAATAATCTGATAGAAAAATCTCTATCAAGAAAACTGCAAACTGCAGCCCATTGCATTCATCCAAACAGTGTGCCTAGAAGAATAACTTTGCACTCTGTAGTAAAAATTATAACAAAATCTGCTAGTAGAAGTACACACACATATGTATGTAGAGGCAGTTATGACACATCTTAGAAGAGAATATGTACAGAACAAAAAGTAATGTGAAATGTGTTGTGAACAAAGAATAGAAAGAAGGTTCAATTTCAGGAAGGCAGATTCATATTTAAACAAAGAACATAATGGAGCCTGATTGCTGATGATAGTTATTAGTTCTTTTGTTTTTTTTTTTTAAACTTAACTTTTTTTAAAATAGTATTCTTAATAATGTTCAAATTTAACAAAACTCAGATGCATCCGAATATAGAAAAATTATGTTTGTATAACCTTACTACTTGAACACATCAGTATGCTGCACAGACAGAATCTGTGACCTCTGAGAACTCTGGATCCTAATAAAAAACTAAACCAAACTTAACTGTAGTCTGTTTTGCTAAAAGGAGATGGGTAATACTGCAATATTTGTACCTGATGGTTGCAGATTGAAAAAGATAGAGTACTAAAGTTTTCTTTAACATCACTCCTACCAGAACACCCACAGAAATATTGTACACTGTTTAGTCACTGACTTTGTTAATGCCATCCATAACTCAAAGTTCAGACTCTATTATACTTACACATTACAGCTCTTCTTACTGCTCTCATTTTGCTTGTGCAGATCAGCAATTGCCTCATTGCTGTTATTTATATTTTCCTCCAACCTAGCGATTTCATTCTTTTTTTCCACAATTTTTGCAGTATACACTGAAATTAAAAATAAATGTAAAAGTAGACATATGTGTTTTCAACATAGGTATGAAATAAAAAAGTCTACATTCAGAATGATTAAAAAATTCTTCCAAAGCCCTCAATACTGCCGAATGAGTGGACCGCCTGCAATTAAGCAAAGCAACAACAAAGTGAGTCAAAACTCAGGGAGTTTCAGCTGTGTGGTGAGTACCTTAATTATTATCTAATACTGTGAGATTTATTTTTGAAGAAAAACAATTATTTGTGCTGTTTCTGCATCCCAGTCTATATAAAACTAAAGGAACTACAAGTGGTAGAAAGCAAAGCTTTTAAGAGTTAGAGCTGACCCTTCTTTTTTTTTGCAGTCAGCGTGTCTGCAGATACTAGAGGTAGTACACAGGGAAACCAAGCCACTTTGCCCTCGGTAACGCTTGCAACTGGGGAGACTTCCTGAAGTACAAAAGTCGCTCGAGATAAAGGTCTCTTTCAAACATTTGTTTTCTTTTACAGAAGTCCAGAAACACAAATGGTTTGAGTGGGAAAGCTGACTACAAGAAGGGAAAAATAAAAACATCACCAAAGGCATAGAAGCAAATTGTTAATAGAAACAAATCAATTAAAATAAAAGGGGACATTTCTCAGGGTGGGAATGTGTAATGTACGATCAATTAATATAGAAGACAGATGTTAATTAATGAAAAAAATGCATTCTAACAACAAATCCCTGAGCACTATGATATCTGCGGAGATTCTTAAGGCAAATTCCTAATTCTGAATTTTCTACAGCTGATAACATTTTCTGAATGATTGGTTAGTACAATGCAATGAGCACAACTAATGGCACATTTTTTTCTCTGTGCAGTTTATTTCTGACTTCTTCGTACAAGGTTTTAGATGTATTAGTACCGAATCATCTCTTGTCATCACTGCTGCCCTGATGTGCTCTATGCCAAAGCTGGTGGCCATAAACAGAAGTCAGCCACAGATCCTGCCTTTCCCATCTACTGAACGAGGAAGAGCAACTTACTTATATGAGATGTGTCTTGAGTTGTTTGAATTACTGCTCTAGAACTTCAGGTCATCCTGAAGTCTGAGTCTGGTTTTGCAGTGCTTGCTATATATTCACTTTCAACACCAGCTGCATTTCTACCAGAAAAATACACTTCTCAGAGAGAAGCATCAGTCAATGAAAAGCAAAAGATTCTTAATGTATTTTAATATGTTGAGTCACCCAGAATATCTTCAATACCTTAATTTTTTCAGTATCTTAAGTCAGTAACTCATCTTTACTTAGCATGAAGCATAACTATTGGACAACTGACAAATCTTCGCTTCTGTGAAAAAAAAGCACTTATATTTGGAAGTGTCTCGCAGATGAGGTTTTGAGATTTACCAAGATACAACATAACTGTCTTCACAAAATATCTGCTTCATAAGCAAAGCTGTAGACTTAACATTCCATTTAATATTTTTTGTAGATGAGCACTTCTGTGACAAGTGTGAATTGTCTGACTCACCCTTTGTTTTCACAAGGACCTTGTGGACAAGATCCATGTCACCTGACTTCACATAGACACCCATGGCTACAGCTACACTCAGTGGAGACAAGTGGACATTTTTTAAAGCTTACTTTATCTAACTACTTTAAACTCTTTCTTAGGGGTAAGACAAATCAAACCCTAAAAGTGCCTATTTCCCTCCACTGATTATAAAGGGAGTCTAGCCAAAAAGCCTGTTGAATCTCACATTAGAAGTCCGAGGCTGAATGCTACAACTGTTCCTCTGCCAAGTAATACACAGAGACGAACTTAAGTCAGTGGAACTATTTCTGGGTAAGTTTTTGAAAGATTTAACTGGAATTTTTAGAATTCTGAGTGTTGGTTGTGAGTTCATGTACATTTAGGTATCTCTGAAGAGAACATGCAAACAGCTATGCCATTGGATTTTCCCTGAACGCGTGTGCATTTACCATAAGCTTACATAACTGTTAAGAAAAATCTCAACTCTAATGTTCAATTATGTGACTGAAGAGTTAAAACAGAATTCTAGGTGTACCAGCTTTATTGTTACAAATGTTTTAATGTTTAAGATACTTCAATTTAATATTGATAATCTTCTTAATGCATAAGTACCTTCTCAAACACATCTGTCAATGTTACTAGAAATGTTGCCATCAAAAGAAAAACCACTTAGACCAGAATTCTCTCTTGTTCTTTTTCCTGAAGGTTATGAGCTTTAATATCTACCTACAAAGTACCAGTGATGAGCACTGATTGTCTAAAGAATGGTTTCTCTACCAGAACCATTCTTATGACTGAGTGATTCCACATAGTAGTGTGGCAAAAAAACCCAAACAGCTTCAGTCCAGACCTACGTCCATAATATTAACCTGTCTGTAAGTTCTGGGGGAAAAGAATTTGATATGGAGTGAGACTTTCTCATTGAGTTTACTGTTTTAAATTTCAAATAAAATTACCAGCTGATTGATTGCAAAAAAAGAAGAACCAGCCTTGAGTAGGTAGTAGCAACTGAGAGAACCTTCATTATTTTAAGAAAACAGAAAGAGAGAAGAAGCAGTGAGGCAGAGGTCCAAATCTGGAAAGAACAAAAAACACGAAGAAAGAAAGGGAGGCAAGTGGCAGATGTATTGAGCATGCACAGCTGAATCAAAGAACTGCCAGTGACTGTGAGGAGCTACAGAGTAAGAGCAGGAAATGGCGCAGCATGAAACTGGCTGTCCATGAGACAGCTGAACAGCATTAGCTAAGAGTCGCAAGCAAAAGCAAAGTCTGCTAGGGAGAATGAGCAAGTATTGATGGCGAAAGACGAGGCAGGGTGAGAGCAGGACACGGGACAGCTTTCATTGTTAGGCTTGCTTCCGCCCCTGAAACACAGAACGTGTACCAGGACTGAGGAAACAAAAGCAGTGTGTTCGGTGTCTAATAAAATGATAATTTATCACTACTTACAATTTATCTGTTGATTCACATGTTCCTTAGCATAAGAAGTTTGTTCTAGCTGGAAAACTAAGAAGAAAACAAGCACTTTTAAATCTATACACACACATATATATATATGACTCGAGCTGTTAAACAAAACTATGTTGTGCAGCATTGACTGCACAAACACTGATTAACAAAGGTTTGAATGAAAAATCTAAACAGCAATTTTACTATTGAACATCTGTTAGTATCCATCTCCATAACCTAAACAAAACATTATGTAGGCACACACATCAAATTCTTAGCATTGTAAATTTATTTGAGGTTAATCTAACTGTTTAAATCAGAAAACATCACTGTATGTACTGCATTAGTAATTATTAATTTTAAAATATGTGATATAATAACCTACCAAACTCAAGCAGGAGTTTGTCTAAGTTGCTCAAAAGCCTGTCACTCATTGTGTAAACTGCAAAAGAAAAATACTATTCAAGGATTTACAGTCAAAAGCTTTACTGATACAATAAACAAGTTAAAATTGCATGGCAATGCCATACAATTTAAGATAAAAGGGAGAAAACCAGTTTTAACTGCATTTGAATTAGTACCTACACCACTTCAGTGGAACCAAATTTCTCACTGATAGTGGTAATGGGCTCACTGAAAGTCTAAACCACTGCAAGGATTAAA
This sequence comes from Actenoides lindsayi, assembly GCA_025331215.1. NCBI lineage: Eukaryota > Metazoa > Chordata > Aves > Coraciiformes > Alcedinidae > Actenoides > Actenoides lindsayi. Next base: position 105,833 of record WTSP01002285.1, read on the forward strand.
AAGGTGTATCATTTAGGTAAAGCTTTGTTCCTGGAGCAGTTCTAGCTTTGAGAGGCTTAATGTTCTTAGAAGGCATGAAGAATGCAAGAATAGATGCTTGTGTACAAAATGCAGAGCCTCTACTCCAGCTGGTTTACTAAGCCTATCGACTGCAACGCTGGTAATGGAAAAGCTACTTATCCATCCTGTACGCTCCTCCTGTAGTAATTGCAAAGTACATTGAAATCAGAAAGTATATTTTACGGTTGGACTCGATCTTAGAGGTCTTTTCTGACCTCAACCATTCTGTGATTCTGTAACTGTATATGCGTGTGTGATTTAAGGCAGAACTCGCATACAGTGGAAAGCAGATTATTACAAATCCCTTCTTCTTCCTTTGTACGGTGCTGCTATGTGCAGAAATTCAGTCATGGGCTTTTAAACAGTTCAGGAGTCATGTAAAATCTAAAAAGGATGTGATCATCACTTTATCAGAACATACTGGTTCGCTCAGATACGCTTAATGTTAAGCAAAGTTATCTGATACTCAGCTGTCCCACAGTGGCTTCCCCGTGCTCTCAGTATTGTGTAAAGAGTAAAGCCACAACAAATTGGTGATGAGGATGAGATCCTAATCCAGGATAAAGTGGAATAGAAAACAACTGCAGAATTTAACTTAAGTGGCATTAAGGCTACATACTATAGCAGTGAGACCGTGGAAACAGGAGGGGGTGGGGGAAGCATTTACAATGCTGGATGTTTGACAGAAATGAATTTGCCTAATAGTTAAGTGAGGATCAGAACACCTAATCCAAGTGACTGGATTAGTATAGGCTGTGATAAAAACTCTGAGAAAGAGATAATAGTTTTACCAAATGTATTTAAAAGCTTGGAACCCTAGTTCCTAGTGTGTGAAAACACCTAAAATAGCAAACAAAATATCTTCTGAAAATGCTAAGAAAAATACTAAGAAATGCTACCTCAAGCCATGGATCGATGCAGAATATTTTTGGGTTTACACCACGTGAAAGAAAAAACCAAAGTAATTCCTTATGATTCAAAAATTAGTTTGGAACATATCTTAAAAAAACCTGATCTCTGGAAACAGTTTAACAATGTTTGGTATCTGTTTCCCTGGCAGTTCTGATAAAAAACACAAGTTATTGGGTAACGATGAATGCAAAATAAAACAGATAAATGCAAAATAAAGATGAATGCAAAATAAAAAGCACAAACATAACTCATCAAATAATTTCTATTCATGAGTTTATAAAACACAAGAGTTTCCCAATAGAACAGATTGTACATCTACGTATTATTACGACACATACTATTCTACAATCTAGTCATTAAGACAGTTATGATTAAGTTTATCTTGTGAATGCTTTTGTAGAAGAAAGAAACAACTAAAGTTAATGTTTTGGGGTTTTTTTTTCTGTGATTTTACAGTTTATATAAAGGGTAAAGTTGCACGAAATAGCAATGCCTCTGAAAGCATGCATATGTAAAATACCTGCTGTTAAAATGAAGTAACTGCAAATGACACGTGCTGTTCTGCTCTGTGAATTAAGAGGATACATGTGTCACTACTAGAAAGGGCTGAGCTATGCAATTGCACTGGTAATCTATAGGAAGTTTGTAGATCTTAAAAACAGTAGTTAACACCAGCCTGAAACAAAGACAACTAAATTTTGGACAACTGTTGACTGCCAGGATATGACTGTAGTAAAGACCATTTCTTGGTCCTACTGCAGAAAAGCAGCATTCAACCATTAACCAACTCCGGACGACAGAGGATGTTCTCGTATGGGGCTCTTGCTTTTGTTAAAAGAGAAATGTGTAATACACAGCAATAGGTAAACCAGCTTCAAATCACGTATGTCATTTCTAATGGTGTTATTCAGAACACTGCCAGAAGAAAAATATTATTATGCATCTTGCATTTTTGTACCACATTAATGTAATTATATGGAATTGAATGGTGGCAATAAAGTTTCATGTATTACAATGTTTCACTGGGCGCAGAAAGCACAAACAAAGTGTCTGATGGAGTCTCTAGCCATTATCATAACACTGACATTAATGCCACTTCTCATTGCACAGTTACAGTGGCAGCTTCATATCCCATCTGACAACAACCATTTTTAGGTTCTTCATGAAAAAGGTGAAAAATACCCATAATCTGTGAGGTAAATTTCTTCCATTAAAAAAATGGCACATTGTCAGCTGTGAGACAACATTATTTTTGTTGGCTTTACATAAATAATTTTAATTCCAGCAATGCTCTTTTGAGAGCATTTTCTCCTCTGCTAACCATTACTGTTTAAGACTCTCTGACTGGTTATTTGATTCTTCTTGTAATTTAATGGAATTCACATTTCTAGACTTTATCACTATTTAAAAAAAAGTAATAATTAAGGAAAAAAAAAGTGCCTCTCATCTTGCTGTTTATGTTTCTCTGCCCCTTTTCTGCTTTAGGAACTCTGTGAGGAAACATGAACTCTGCATTCAAGGTGAGGACGTGCTAGGTATTTTGAACCCCGCTGCTGTTTTCACTGTTTGCAACATCACTGAAGCCCTTTCCCGACCGGTGACAATTGTAGTTATTATCTCTGAGTTAATGTAATTGTTCGGCTTTTCCTTTATGAAGCTCCTGTTTCTAACACTTAGGTTTCAAAGCGCGTTGCCACCGTGCGTTATGTACTGTGCCTTCACTACCAGCTACGGACTTGTCTGTCAAGTCCTCAAACATCTACTGGATTGACACATTTTCCTTAGGCACATACCAAACAAAAAGATATTGCTGCATAGTATTCCCTAAATTAATGGAATTTTAAAATTAAATTGATTTTTTTTTTTTTTGTCAAACTGGTAGAGGAAAAAAAACCATCCCGTGGGATAGCACGGGGCTGCGGCTGGGCGGACAAAATGGCGGCTTGAGAAAGTCTCTCCTGACGGAGAGGGGTGACAGGGCCGGGGCAGTCCGGTGGCCCCTCTGCATTTTAGGGACAATCAGCACCTGGTGGCCCTCCGTCTGAGGCGCTGCCAGAAGAGGAAGGGCAAGGGCAGACGTGAGAGTCGTCAAAGGCGTCACCCGGGGCCGTCAGGCATGGCCACTGCCCCGCTCCCTCAGCTTCGTGCTCTCCGTCCCAGAGGGGAACAGGGGCAGCTCGAGGCCACCTCCAACCTATCCCGGGAGGAGCCACGCACCGTGGCGAAGAGCTCCCTCCAGTGCCCGCGGGGGCCGAGCAGCACCTCCTCGCTTTCCCTCACCGCCGTCGTGAGGCGGGAAAATGGCCGGGCAGCCCCCGCTCCCCTGGGCGAGCGGGAGAGGCGGCGGGAAGCCGGCAGGAGAGTGCCGAGCCGGACTGGAGCAACGGCCTCCTGTGGAGCGAACGGGCAGCTCGGCCCCGTCAGATGGTGCGGAGAGGGCGGCAGGGGTCACCTCCCCATGCCGCCCCACCGCTCTCTCTGCCGGGGGTGGCTGGGGGCGACCAAGGTGGCGGCTGCCGACGGTCGGGCTTTCCGGTGAGAAACCTGGAGCAGCTTCACCTTCCAGGAGAAGGGCCTGAGGCCATATTGCGAGGAGCGGCTCGATAAGCAGCGCCTGGCGTGGCCGGCCGCCCAGGGCCAGAGGCCGCAGCCCTACGCTCCCTCGGAGGCCGCAACAGCGGGGCGCGTGTCCTCCCAAAAGCCCACCCGTTTCCCTTAACAGTAAGAGTTACGAGGGAAAGATGACCATTTCCAAGGGCTTCGGGGCGAAGGGCCGAGCCAGCAGGGCCGGCCGCGGGTGAAAAGCGATGAGGATGCTCCATCTACCGGGGAGAGCGCGCAGGCGGCCGGGAGCCGGGCGGCCGCGGGGAGCGGAGGCAGCGCCGCTCAACCGGGGCGTCTCCTGGAGGGGTGCAGCGATTGCCTTCAAGCTTTCTTCACTCCACACCTCCCGTCTAAAGGTGCATCCCAACCCTCTTGACGGTTTTAAAAAGCATCCAATTACCGCACTTCGCATCTCGTTAGGGTGGGTTACATTGAAGGTGCTGGGCAACGTCGGCAGCCCCCGGCAGCTCGGATGCCCACGGCAGCCTCGCCGCTCGCTTCAGCCCGAGTTGCACTAACAAAATCCTGTGCGTTTGTTTATTTATTGATGAGCAGTATTACAAGGGGGGGAAAAAAAAAAAAAAAAGAAAAAAAAAGAAAAAAAAAAAAGCATAGCCTGGGCACGGCAGAAACTAGAACATGGTACTTGCCTCCAAACTGCGGGGTTGAATTTTCCTCCCTGCTGAGATGACTGAGGCAGAGGATGAATGTAAGACTATCAATAAGCACAGGAAAATAAATTAGACGGGGGGAGCACAAGCTGAAGGAGAAAAAAAGAAAAAAGAAAAAAAAAAGACACGAGCATGCCTGATGAAAGAAGAAAGGACGGGGAAAATAGAAACAGGATGGAAGAGAAGAACAGAAAACCGTTTCTGCCACCCGCAGCACGGGTGTCGGTCAGATGCGATGCTGCTTTCAGAAGAGTCAATGCAACCAACAAGAGATGCGTCTTCAAAGGGAAATAGCTGACCTACCTGGCTTCAGGTCAGCGATGAAGGAGGGAAAATAAAGGAGACAGAAGTGGAAAACGGCTTGTTCTTTTGGGAGCCACGTGTCTGCGGCCTCTGCTCTGTGCACCCCGCTGGCAGCGAGGAGCCGTCCTCTCCTACAGCATCTCCGAGCTGCCCCCGCCACTCACCTTACCTCCCTGCCTGCCCCCAAGGGCGAGAGCCCAGCTCCCCAGGGGCACTTTAAAACCGAGAGCCTCTGCAATTGCTAATTTGCAACCTCTCTTCCCGGATAATTAAATAAAAACCCAAGGAAAAACATCGCTTCAGAGCTTTGTCCTGCCTGAAGCAATTCTCTTCAAGACCTCCCAGAAATAGGAATTTAATAGCAGAGTAGCAGATAACTCCAGTGATGCTCATTAGCACCTGCCCGTGTCCCGGTAATTTAAGCGGTGCTGGCAAGGGAGGCTGAGGTTCCCACAGCTCAGGGACCCAAGCTCACCCGGACGGTTGTCAGTCATTTCAACAGGCTTTGGGTAAAGCCAGCGGGGACTTCCCAGTTAATTCCCTCTAAGGACTGTCAAGAGCTGGTCCCTACCGGGGCTTTTCAAGGCCCGGGGGGCTCCTTTAACCCATGTATTTATTACAAAGACCCCCGAGACGAGGTTATCTCTGGTATCCACCAAAACTATGGTGTCTGAAGCTGCAGAAAGGAGGGTTTCGTGTCCTTCTGATTCCGCCTTGCTTCCCAGTAACATCCCTCTAAGTAAAATAATAATAAAATAATAATGGAAAAATAATGGGGAAAAAACACCCCAAAACACAGCTCCAAAGTCGTAAACTAATACTTTTTTTTTTTTTTTAAGGGTCTGCAGGCAGGCAGGACTCATCTCTAGCCAATGATGAATGGGTTGCATTCCTCTGAAAAGAGATACGGCCCACTCGGGGCTGAGAAAGGGCTCCCAAATCCGCTCCCCCCGCGCTGGCAGACCCCCAGGCCCCTCACCGCGTTAGCGGGGAGCCCTCTCCGTGGGCTCTGCTTTCCCCATGCCCTTCTCTGGAGTTTTTTTGCGGGTTCCCCTCAGCATCTCCATCTCCAGCTGATAGAGAGGGCAAAGAAACCCAGGAGGTTCCCTGCAGAGAGGACAGGGCACCCTGTGCCCGCAGTGCCTCCAGCAGCACCTCTGGACGGGACTGGGAAGATCTCTAAGAGCAAAACCCCTCCAGCAGAACGCGGGGAAGCACCGTTCTCCCGTCTTCCTTCAGCCTCCCCCGGCTGTCCTCCCGCAGAGGGAAAGCAGTTGGTGCCTAAACTTGGTCCTTAAAACTCGGCAAGGTTCAGGGGCTTCCTGAATTTAGGAATCAGAGCAATTTATCGGGGTAAGGAGTCGACAATTCCCTTCCTCTCGCGGCTATTCTGGGATAAAGTCGCTCCCTGGAGCAGCACGGTGAATGCCATGCCATGCCATGCCATGCCATGCCATGCCGTGCCGTGCCGTGCCGTGCCGTGCCACGCTGGAGCCCAGATGCCATGTCCAGCCAGATGCCCACCTTCAGCTGGAGCCCCAGTCCGGTTTCCAAGCCCGGGGTGGTGCCAAAGAGCGTGAACCAAGAGCTGGACTGGCCTGGGCGTGATGCTACTGACTCCCCCGAGGCACCCAGAGCTGCGGAGAATCTCCCTCGCAAGCCAAGAGGGACCCCATTTCCCGAGCAGCTTTCACCCGCAGCGAGCAGCCGCCGGTAAGGGCTGGAGTCCAGCCAAGCACCAGTACTTCTTCCAGACAGCCCCAGAAGCACCCAGACACGACACTGTCTCAGGGTATCTAACCCTGGGTCTTTCCCCTTCCCCGAACACGCAAATTGTCCTCACTCCTGCTTTATGCTGAGCAAGTGTTTTCGTGCTAGCACTAGTCCCCATACTGGGAGATTTTTTTTATTATCATTATTTTTTATTTACATAGACACGAAATAATTTTCCATACAACTCCTGCTCTCAGTTCCCTGCCTCCCATGGGAACTGAGCTGCAAGAGTGCGTTCTTTTCCCAAAGGACCACTGCCCATAGCAAAAAAAAATAGAGAGAGAGAGAGAGAGAGAATGTTAAAAAGGTTTAAAAATTATAAAAGGGAAAGGAAAGGAAAGGAAAGGAAAGGAAAGGAAAGGAAAGGAAAGGAAAGGAAAGGAAAGGAAAGGAAA
>WTSP01002286.1:0-18728 GCA_025331215.1 Actenoides lindsayi
ATCCAGGGCTGTGCCAGGCTGCCCAGGGCAGTAGTGGAGTCCCCGTGATCCCTGGAGGGTTTTCCAAGCCCCTCGTGGGGCTGTGGTGCTGAGGGCCACGGGTCAGTGGTGCCCTGGCAGTGCTGGATTAACATCTTGACTTGATGATTTTAAAGGTCTCTTCCAACTAAAATGTTTCTATGATTCTAAAAGGTCCTAATGTATCCTAATAATTGTTTGCACCCTTCTTATCCTCCTTATTTTCTACTAGTTGTCAGTCCTGTGTCTTGCAGGTGTTGTTATTTCCTCCTAGAGAGGAACAGAAATACGAGCCAGGATTTCCCTACGAGACAGGTACTGTGTGCATGTGACTGTCATGTTACAGGTCATGGCCCTTTCTTCATTTTCCTTGCAACTGTGGGTCAAGAAACAGCACAAGGGCTTCCACTTGTGTGTGAGCACTCGACACGGTCCCTTTTGATGCCTCCAGAACACTAAGGGAATGAAGTGTGCCAGGCCAGACTCTACCCTGCTTTGAAGATTTGGGGAATGCAGAAAGAATACATCAGCATTACTAAATCTGATAATAGAATTACTGCCAGATAATTCCAGCCAGCATTGCCTGTTTCTGGATAATTTAGCAGAAAGCATCAGAAAGCTGATCTCATTGCTATGCCCTGGGAAGAGATGTGCTGTGTATTTAAGCTGTAATGCATTTCTAGCTGCAGGGAGGGCACAGGAAGGGGTTATGAGCCAGCAAATCTATTTTTGCACTTAAAAAAAGACCCCAAAAAATACCAAAGAAGGGCCATTTCAAAAAGAAATTCTGCAGCTCTTTGTTCTTACGCCATTCACAGAGGGGTACTTGGTTGTGTGCGCCTGTGTTCTAACCAACCCCGTACCATCGCTTTTATTTGTATTCTTTGTGTAACAGTTTGAGCTACGTTCTGTGTGGTAACACAGTCCCAGCTCCTTTGCCAGCCGTCCAGGAAAGCACAACTTGTCACCACAACTTTCTCAGCAAGGGACAGTAGACGGAGGCGTTCTCGCTACCGAACGCAAAGCCGTTTGGAGCCGTTTCTCCTCGAATGAGATTTCAAGAATTCTGGATTTCCTGATCATGCTCAAACCAGGTTCCTAAGTACTTCCAACCTAAGCCACTTTACGATTCTGTGAATAATATTAAAAACTATGGGTTTTGTGTAATTACCTGGCCCCAAATGCTTTAGCTTGACGAAGACTCGGGTGATTGCTGCTCAGATTGTCAGATTCGGACGTACCGAGTGAAACTGAGAGTTCTGCTTTGTTGGCTTTTTTTTTTTTTCTCCAGAGAACCAGATGAGATATGTAAGGAAATTGGTACAACAAGCCAGGAGGCAGAAGTTTGTTGCTTGGAAGGTTGTGGATGGAAGTGAGCAGGTTCTTCTTCATACAGAGGGTACGGCTGACAGGTAATCTTGAAAGCCAGAGCTGAGGATCCAAGTGGCTGGACTTGTACTTGCCCACTGCTGGGTGGCTTCGCTCCTCCTCTCTCTGCTCCTCCTCTCTCCTCCACCTCTACCTCTCTTAAATTGGGAGAAATGGCAGGAGGAGAAGAAACTGGGCAAACTGAGATAAGAATCAGAAGAACAGGTAAAAACCAATCAATAGAAGTGTTGCCAGAGTGAAAGGAGGTCAGCGGTTTTGTAGCGTGAATCGAACGCCATGTAAAGTGCTGCAGTTCCTGCGTGTTCCTTCCCAGAAGGTCTAATCTTGCTCGGTGTTCTTATTAAATAAGCTTTTAGATGCTTCACGTGTGAACCACGAACCTCGTGGTGATGGTTCTGCCCCACAGAGTCCTCAGTCTCAGAGCAGAGAGAAATGGTGGATGAGCAGAAGCTCAGCAAAATGGCTGCAGTCGTTCGTGGGGGGCTCTGTTCTCCGTCCACGTTTGAAGAGGTTTGTTGCCAGGAGCAACTTGTCTGCATTACTTGGTGACAGGGTAATTGCTCTGCCTGCCTCGACATCTGAGCTCCTGTGAAGGCTCTTCCCTGCTCAGATCCTGGCTGTTACTACAGTGGTTGAGGTGCTGAGCTGAGTGTTTCCAGTGCACAACTCGAGTCCGGGCTACAAGCCGTCAAGCTACGAAATAGAAGGTAATGCTGGGGCAACTGTGCATCAAATATCTCCAGAACTAAAACCAGAGAGCACTGCACTCTGGTGCTCTTTCAGTTCCTCTTCTGAGCAGTGCTGAAAAGGTGGAGAGAGGGAGAGAAGTAGCGATGCTCTCGTTCTCCTGAATTCTCTTGATGTGTTTTCAGTGCACGTGGATTGGATTGCACTGTTTCTGCTGGATTGGAAAATCCTGCTACGACATCAGGCCAGTAAGCCTTCAAGCTCCCAGTGCTGCTGGCATCTAGTGTCTGTTTGTAAATGAGGAAGTAAATGTAAGTTGTTGTTACTGGTCTCCCAGTGAATCAGGAAGGTAGCAAGGGGTGAGGGTTATTTCCTGATCTCTTGGAGTACAGTTACTCCGTTGGATGCTGGTATCTTCCTCTCTCACCTCTTGGATGGTACTAGTCTGGGCTTTTGAACACTTGAGACCTTTCAGTTCTTGAGGGCAGAGGAAAATAATCACAGAATCGTTTTGGTTAGAAAAGACCTTTAACATCATCAGTCCAACCATTAACGCAGCACTGCCAGGGGACCACTGACCCCTGTCCCTCAGCACCACAGCTCCATGGCTTGGAAACCCCTCCAGGGATCACGGGGACTCCACCACTGCCCTGGGCAGCCTGGCACAGCCCTGGACAACCCTCAAGGGGAAGAAATTGTTCCTCAGCTCCAACCTAAACCTCCCCTGGGGCAACTTGAAGCTGTTTCCTCTTGTCCTATCGCTTGTTCCTTGAGGCAAGAGAACGACCATCACAAATCTACCTGTACCAGTGTTGCTGTTGGTCCTACAGTTTTCTGTCTGTGATGATGAGATGAGAACAATTCAACCCTGTTTGGTGGAGCGTGTCCCCAGTACGGAACCACGTTCTCACCATGTGAGGTGTGCCCGGGCTCGCTGCGTACGAGTGGCTATTGAGGGCTGGGCTTGCTGCTGTCGTGATTGCCTGGACAACTTCGAGACCCTCCAGGAACTCCTGCCTTCAGGCTTCAGTCAGGTAATAAATTAGTGGCTGTGGCTGAATCCCGGGGAGAGCTGAAGGAGTCTATAGCCTGGCTGCAGATGTGACAGCGTAGGCTTGTGAAATGCTTTCTCTGCAGAACAAATCCCGTACAATGCAGGCAGTGGGGTCCTTCTGCTAATATATATCCAGCCTGACAAGAGGCTCCCTGATCAGTGGCGCAGTTTGTTCTCTGATCCCCTTCAATCCTTGGTTTCGTGGAGCATGCTGAAAAGAAAGCTGCTCTACGGACCAGTGGTGCCCTCACATTTCATTTTGACCTCTCCTGACCCGGGGTGGATTTGAATCTCCGACCGCCAGTGCTCGGTATCCCATTACTAATCTCCTGAGCCACCCAGTTGTGCCATAAATCTGTTAAGTGAGACGTTTAACAAAGCAGAGATCAACACGATGCTGCTGCGGCAGAATTAAGATGTAGTTAACGTCCGGAGCAGGGGCTTTGTGTCTCACTTCTCTTCTCTAGGTGGAGCTGAACGTCAACGTCTTACTTGGGACTTTTGATTCACCAAAAACTCTTGTGTTTTTTGAAACACCCACCTTGCTCTTTGCTTTCTGTTGCAATATTATGGACACGGATGATAAGCAGAGATGCTGCTCCACGGGTCACTTATCCCCAGGGCCCCCACACACCCAAGGGTTGACCTTGTCTGGCTCCTCTTCCACTGCTGTGCCAGGGATACGTTTTACTACGTTAATTTCTGGCTATGGCATTTTTATTTGGGGGAAAAGAAAATCATAGTGTTCTTGAAATAACAAAACCCCCAGCAGTTCAGAACACAGTTTTGAAGTATGGCATTTTTACAAAAGAGACAATAAATTGTTCTCTTTTCCTTCTCAGCTGCTACCAAACCCACAAGACCTTTAGAGGAGTCCCAGACTTCTATAATTCTAGTACCTTTCTTTCTCTTTTCTTCCACCAAGGATATTATTCTCTATTTTCTTTCTAAACTGTTAGTTTGTGTGGTTTTACATAGAAAAATGACTGAATTCTCTTATCCTCTTGCTGTAGGGGAGTCGGGTGGGTTAACTGAAATGCCAGAGCCTGCTCAAACTGGTGGATTATTAAACTGGATTACTTTGAGTCCGGCTTCAGAGCTCACCGAGTGTTTTTTAGGAGAGCTTGCGAGATGTGTGTTGAAGGTGGGAGCTATCACAAGCAGGTTTGCCAGTGACCCCGTGTGCTAATTATGCCTTGGAATAATCCCTAGGAAATACCCTCACAAGATTTGTGTTTACTTAAGAACCTCTGCTGTCCGGAGGATCTTTATCTGGAATGCGAGCGACAGCGTTTTCGAGTTAATTTAGTTAAGCTTGTCTGTGCTTTGCAGAAGTAAAATGAGTAGATTATGAAGGTAGCTTCAAAGAGGCCTGAGAAGGTCTATTAAATGAGTGAAAGCGCGTTAACTGATAGCACTTGTTTTCTGTTACACATAATGCCAGCTCCCCAAAAGCTAGAGGGACAGAGGGATGATGTTCTCCTGGTTGCCCCAGGGTTGTTAGAGCAGCCTGTGTCTAATTCTTCACTCGGATGGTTTTATACCGACGATAAAGCAGCGTTCTGCTGAACTTATCATCACACATCTGCTGAAAACTCCCTTTTGTGAGAAAAGGTGGAGCTAAAAATGTGGCGAAAGAAAGGTGAGCGTGCAAAACTTATCTTCATTTTCTTCACGTGAGGTAGAAGACCCAGGAATGGGGGGATACTGTGCATCCTCAGCTTGTGCTGTGTAGAGCCCCAGAGGAAATCCTTTCTCCCCCCACGATCCTTAACGCAGCTTCATCTTTTCAGCCGTTCAGTTGAACTGCAGGAGGATAACGGTGCTCTCCACAGACCCGGGTTTCTGCTGTTGCATAAGCAGTTAAGTAATCGAGACCCAAATCTGCAGGCTGCTGGTAGGCTGGAAGGCTGCTGCTAATCCTGAGAGCGTCAAGCTGCACCGTGACGGGAGCGCCAAAGGATGCGCGGACCAAACGCTGCCACTTACGCAGCGTCCCCGCACGGTGCTGGGGGCTGCCAGGGGTTCTGTCACCAACCAGGCAGTGCCCCCGCCGAGGCACCCGTCTGTCCACCCAGGGAGCCACGAGGATGAGGAGAAGCTGGAGGAGGCTGTGTCCTGGGGCCTTTCCAACTCCCTGTCCCCTTTCCGAGCCGGGCAGCCTTGGGGAGTCCCAGAAGAGGAAGAGGAGCGAGTTGGTTGCCCTCAAGTAAGAAGTAGTCCCGTTTTTCCACGGTGCTGGTGGGTGCTCCCAGTCAGTGGTGGAGCTCCTGGGAGCTGCTTCTCTAGCTCTTCACCCCAGCCTTCCTCCAAAATTCCAGGAGTCTGTCAGCCTGCAGTTTATCATCTGATGGCCAGGCTGGGGGCTGGGTGACAGTTTGCACTGCTTTGTCTTTTGGTGACTCTATAGATGATGTCCCATGAGATGGGCTGAGAAATGCCAGCGAGGGGTTGGAGCTGTTGCGAGGTCCGTGGTGGCCGGAGTTGTTGGGTCCATCTCATCCTCTGGACAGTGGTGACTGGCTTGCACCAGTCCCAGTAAATAATAATGGAGAGCTGTGACTCTGAGTATTGCTGCATCAGGCATATCAAAAAATGGTGCTAAAGAATATTATTTAGTAGTTGGCTTCGTAGCGGGAGATCTTTATACTGAAAATTCCTATGAAGTTTCTTACAGAGTGTATTTCCCAGGTCGTGCATCTAGGTGGAAGAAAAGCTTTAAAATCCTTTTGGAAGGGTTGGTTTCCTACAGTGCAAATCTATACCAAAATAAAATAACGCTTTCTCAAAGCAGGATTTGTTGCAAGGAGTTAAAGGTTCTTTCTGATGAGAGTGAAAGCGAAAAGTGCATCGCTGGCCGCGAGCCAAGTTCCATCAGCTCAGAGAATATTCGTAAGGTAGATCAATAATTAAGCCTGCTATGCAAAGGTGATGTTGTGTTCAACTCAGTGCCTGCTCACACATGACTATGTGTTTAAATTTATTTTCCAGTTGAGTTTTAGGGAGTATTACAAAGATTTAAGAATTTCTTTGGGGCAGCTTGGTTTGACTATGTAGTGTATGCAGGTTATTCAGAAGAAATTGCCTTTTTTTTTTTTTTTAATCCCAGGTATTCTGAATTCTCAACCACTAGATGACTTTTCACTGCCCTGATGGTTTGAAAGGGCAAACTAACACAGAAAATGGATAGGGTGACAGCAGCATTTCCTTAGTCAGTACAACTGAATAAAAGGAAGAGCGTGATAACTCGATTTAGCTGTTTTGCTAACGTGCATTTTTCTCCATCTTCAATCACGTTTTCAGAATTGATGGGAGGATGGGAGAGATCCTGTTCATTTCTTGTGCTTTAGCATCAATGTAGTAACAACCTTGTAGCTGCAGAATCACTATAACTTGTGGGGAAAAGAAGTCCTTCTATCTAATCGCTTAGATGTGGTGTTGGGGGACATGGTCTAGGGGTGAACTTGTAGAGTAGGGTGAATGGTTGGACACGATGATCCCAAGGGGCTTTTCCAACCTCAATGATTCTGTGATAAGTTCTGTCTAATTCCAGGGGGAATTTGCAGGGCTAGCTATTTATCCCACTTTCAAACGGAGCAAGTTTGATTCAGCGTTCAGGAAACGTGGCCTCTACATTTTCAAAGGGAGTAGAGACTTCAATTCCTACTCCTGTGGGCTGGAGGGATGGAAAGTGTTTTATGCCCCTTCCAAGGTAGAAAGTCAGTGCTGCACCAGGGCTGGAAAACAGAATTGCTGCTGGTAATAGTGTGCTTTCTGCTCTTTGAAAGATTCTGTCTTCCAGGCCTGCAATTATGTATCTTTTATTTATAAAACAGCACTTAGAGTAGTGAAAACTCCCTGGGAAATAATTTCCCATTAATTAAGTTGCTACGTATCGCACGATTCCATTACCTGTATCCTCATCCCTTGTAGGTACTGGCAGCAGCATCTTGTATGGTGTGTAAAACTCACTCGGAGATGATTCGATCCAATTGCATCACGAAAACTCCCAGACTTGAACAGAGAGCCAGCGTAACGAGGAGTTTCAGCACAGTTACTGTTTGCCAAACGAGTCGTCTGATAAACTGCCGTGGGATTTTGGCACTGTTTTGTTTCTGCAGGGACCAAAAGTTTTCCTGAGCCGTCGGCTGACGATTGTGTGACTGGTGCACCCCTTTTACGGGTGTTAAGGGGTCCATTTCTTGGACAGGGTTGTGGAGAAAAGAACATCGTTGCCTTCTGAGAGGCCAGGGAACTGCTCTGAATGAATGGGACCCTGGGTACCTGATCTAGCTGCCCATTTCAGCTGAATGCCCTCTCTATTGGCTGTTAGGAAGAGCTGAATCTGGCAGGCTGGCTGAGGTGAAGCTGAGCCCCTCTTTGCCAGACCACCTCGCACAGACATGCAGCACGGACCTTGTGCCCTGTGGTCCCGCTGCTGTTTAGACCCCTGTACACACACACAGACACAGAATGAACTCCTCCCCCCAGAAAGGGAGGTAGGAGGGAATTTAGTAAGAAGATGCCAAGAAGGCCACCAGCATCCTGGCTTGGATCAGCACCGGTGGGGCCAGCAGGACTAGAGCAGGGATTGTCCCCCTGGACTGGGCACTGGGGAGGTCACCCCTCAAATCCTGGGGTCAGTTTTGGGCCCCTCACTCCCAGAAGGACATTGGGGGGCTGGAGCGTGGCCAGAGAAGGGCAACGGAGCTGGGGAAGGGGCTGGAGCAGGAGTCTGGTGAGGAGAAGCTGAGGGACCTGGGCTTGTTGAGCCTGGAGCAAAGGAGGCTGAGGGGAGACCTTCTGGCTCTCGACAGCTCCCTGACAGGAGGTTGGAGACAGGGGAGGTCGAGCTCTGCTCCCAGGGAACAAGGGACAAGACAAGAAGAACCATCCTCAAGTTGCCCCAGGGGAGGTTTGGGTTGGAGCTAAGGAACAATTTCTTCCCCTTGAGAGTTGTCCAGGGCTGTCCCAGGCTGCCCAGGGCAGTGGTGGAGTCCCCATGATCCCTGGAGGGATTTCAAAGCTTTGGAGATGTGGTGCTGAGGGACATGGGTTAGTGGTGCCCTGGCAGTGCTGGGAGAATGGTTGGACTTGATGATCTGAAAAGTGTCTTCCCACCAAAACGATTCTACAATTCTAAGACACAAGGCTTATCACTCCTATAAGAAATATTCATGAGCTTCTTCCCTTCCAGCATTTTAACTACCAGCTATCCAGAAATCTGTGTTCTCTAATAATCAGCAAATGAATGTGTAATTAGTCTTTAGCTGAGGTAGCACAAGCATGGAAATGTGCAAGTGCCTGTGAAGCACCGGTCAGCTCAGCATATTTTAAGAAGTTGTTTGGAGGCCACAATAAAATATATCTGACAGTAGTCTTCTATAAATCATTCCTGCACAACAGAGCTTCAACACCAAAAGCTTTGATCCAACTTGGTAACATTTCATTCCCAGAAGCCTGTAAATAAAAATAAACCCCCCAATGTAGTCCTTTTTTAATACCCATTAAATTTTAATATAGGGTTAAAATGACAATTGGCAAAGGACATCAAGGTCCCATGAATAAATCACTCTGCACACACAGCCCAGTGCCTCTAAAGGCAGAAACCCTTGGTGAAAGGAAGACCAGGAAACTGCACAGCGCCCAACACCATAGTGTAAGGAAAAAAGTTTGGCCAATGACAAACAATCAGATTCCCCAGCTTATGAAAAGTGCCAGAGTACAACTCAGCATTTTGGTGATCAGTTACACCTTGGAAAAGATCTTCTCCTCTATAGAATCATTAAGGTTGGAAATGACCTTCAAGGTCATCAAGTCCAACCATCTACTAAACATTATAATGACCACTAAACCATGGCCTGAAGTGCCACATCTAGATGTTCTTTGAACCCCTCTCTGTGCAGCCTGTTCCAAGGCCTCACCACTCTCTCAGTAAAGAAATTTTTCCTAATGTCCAACCTAAACCTCCCCTAGTGCAACTTCAGCCCATTTCCTCTTGTCCTATCACTAGTTACCTGGGAGAAGAGACCAACACCCACCTCTGGGCTGCTTCAGAGACACAGAGAGGTCATAAAGCTGCCCCAATTGACTCCCAGGGTGGGAAAGTGAAGAAAGAAAACCAACCCAGCCATTTTTAACTTGTTCATAAAGGAATCACATTGTGTAATATGTGAGAATTAAAGTAAATCAAGCGGATCCAAAAGCCACCAAGATGACCGGAGATCAACAAAGGAGACAAAATATTTGAAGCACAGGCAAAATGCCAAGAGACATGACTACCAGTAGCATTGTAAGTTACTGTGTTAATTTCTTCTCAGTATTTCCTCTGCTTTTTTATTCAAAGAGGTTGGGTTTTTTTAAAACAATGATCCTTGAACCCTGAAGCTGAGGTTGAAAACCAAGTGTTGTTCTTTCTGCATTGCTAGAGGAGAGACAGTCTCAGGATTATGCCGTTGACTTAGTGCTTAATAAATTTGCTCTTTAAGGCATCTACAAACCAGTTCTGTCACTGATACGGTGCTTCTGCAGGGTTAACAGGAATAAAAAGTGGTGATGTATGCCTTTGTTTTCAAAAAGAAAAGCAGTTACAGTTCTGAACAAGGAATTCTTATGTAAAAACAGTGCCACTGCTTCAATTGTATCATAGTTCATTTTCTACCATAAATGCTGTGGAAAATGAGCCTGGGGAAGGAAGGGAAGAAGTTTTCAATGGAAAGAGGAGAAATAAATGCCTTACAGCTTCCTTGAAGTTACCAGTCTGACCTGTTACTTCATCTGTACTGGGTTTCTGTTAGTCTCTGGAACAGACTCCTGAGAGAAGCTGTAAAAGCCCCATTTCTTCATCTTTAAATACTCTTGTGGAGAAAGCACTTGGGATTACGCTCTTGTTCTGCCACAGTAGCTAAGTAGGCCTATTCCAACATAACGATTTTTTTTCTTTAATTGACTTTCATTCATATTTAAATGGATAAACTTTCAGCCTTAAAATAAAGCAAGGAGTATAAATGCCAGCAGTTGCTGAATGCCATTACCAATACCTCAGTGACAGGCGGGTGTGGTGTTGTTCCTTCCTTATAATTAAGTACTTGGGTTTCACCCTACATTCTGATTATCATCCACTATTCTTTAATGGGAAGTAGCAGACTAAGAACCATCATCAGGCTGTCTTTAAACTGTTCATTGTAGATGAACTGTTTTAAATCCCCTGGGCAACTTTGAACCCAGGACCAGCCACCATCATCTCACCTTGACTAACTACAGTAAGTGGTGCCTATTTCAAGTAGACACAGTTTCATTCAGGGATGCAAGTTCATACAGTTTAAGGTCAAAAGAGCTGAAAAGGTGGTCTCCTACTTATGACCCTTTCTTTCTTTCCTATACAAGGTGTAATAATTTATCTTACTTTGAAAAAAAATCTACCTAACCTGAAATGTGCTCAGAAAATGAATGCTTCTGTTCCTTTACCACAAAAACTAATCTAACCAGCATTAAATAAACCAGCTTTGTATAGTTACAACCCAGTATCAGACTGGGCTCATAGAGGAGTTAGCCAAAGGCCAATTACAAGCTGATCTAGCTAAAGCCAGTGTATTCTGGACCTAGGACAATCTGGATTTAGGCCAAGACCTAGGATGGAAAGAGCTTTACTGGATGATGAATTATCTCCTGCTGTCAGCAGAAAGGAGAAAGACATACGTTCTCATCCTCCTGGAATTATACACCGTAAGATAAGATAACAAGTGCCACTTAAAAGCAGCACGGGTCCTGAGAAATACAGTCTCATTGCTTGCAGTGATGCTTCTGCTTATTTTTTAACATTTCTGTGAATGTAATACGGGCTAGAGATTGCAAATTCCATCCCTCTGCATCCCGTGGAATCTGTACGGCTCTCTGCACATCAAGAGGACACCCCAACAGAGCAGTTGCCTTTCAAGAAAAGAAATTGTTCAATATTCATATTGTTTTAGCACCTAGAGAACATGCTCAGGGTGACCAGCTCTCCTGTGCCAAGCGCTTTGCAAATACTGAACAAAAGAGTGTGCTGCTGATAGCTAACGAAGCTAGAACAAGGCCGGAGACAGCACAGCACACGGGCAGGTAGAAGAGTGCAAGGAAAGAATGAGGTTGAAGCCAGCCAAGGTAACAAAAGCCTGGCTCTGCAACTAACAAAGAATGATAAAATGGAAAGGCTGCAGGCTCAAGGCCAAAGTGTTCATTCAGCTAATAGAAGAGTCTCTTCACATCAGATGTGTTATTAATCTTATCATCAAGAATTTGTTAACTAGGTTCAGGGCATCCATTCCAACTTCTAAATATAGGTGAAAACTTCCAGAAATCACTTACAAAATGCATTATATGGAAAGGTGTCAAAAAAACTTTGGTATCTCGGAATTTTCCCCGTAATGAATAAGCATTTGATCCTGGGTGAGCAACTGGACAAAAGTTCCACCAACTGATTGCTCTGAAAATTTTACATCAGCCGTGTGTCTGAAAAGGCTGTCGCGAGCGTCACGGACAGCTATGCTTTATAGAACAGATCTAAGCACAAGAACAAGGCCAATTAGCTTTAAAAGTTAAGGATGTGCAAGCAGTGCAGTAAAAGTTAATCAGAATTAATGCTTGCATATGTTCTTACAGGCAAGACATTAATCAAGCGCAAAGCAAATAGAAAGTGGTATATATGGCCGAATTTATCCTTCTTCAGGAAGGTTTTTCCACAAGTAATACAGATTTTGGGAGGAAACTCTATCTTCATATGTTTCAGTAATCTGTAATATGTGCAATGATGGAAGTGAAAACGGAGCATAGTGGTACACTCCTGAGATGGACTGTTGGGCAGGAGGGAGTCGGACAGGGAGAAAAGTTATGTAACTGTGTTCAGTTTTGGGCTTCACACTCCAAGAAGGACATTGAGGGGATGGAGCATGGCCAGAGAAAGACAACAGAGCTGGAGTAAGGGTCGGAAGCACAAGTGTGGTGAGGAGCAGCTGAGGGACCTGGAGTTGCTCAGCCTGAAGAAAAGGAGACTAAGGGGAGACCTTCTGGCTCTCGACAGCTCCCTGACAGGAGGTTGGAGCCAGGGGGGAGTCAGGCTCTTCTCCCAAGGAGCAAGTGGCAGAACAAGAGGAGCTGGCCTCAAGTTGCTCCAGGGGAGGCTTAGATTGGAGCTGAGGAACAATTTCTTCCCTTGTAGGGTTGTCCAGGTCTGTCCCAGGCTGCCCAGGGCAGTGGTGGAGTCCCCATAATCCCTGGAGGGGTTTCAAAGCTCCATGTGGAGATATGGTGCTGAGGAACATGGGTTAGCAGTGCCCTGCCAGTGCTAGGGGAATGGTTGGACTTGATATTAAAAGTCTCTTCCAACCAAAACAACTGTATGATTTTAAAAGTAATCTCATTGCCTTAAGCAGAGGTGCTTTCTTTACATCCTTAGTAAAATGATAAAAGCACTTTTCTGTGTGATATATGACTTTTTTATACACAGAAGACTCATTCCCAGTTTGGTACAAGTGGAACAGAGCCCACAAGGTCCCATTATTTCTCTGAGAGCCTGAAGCTCTGATCACCCTGTTCTCAGCATGTTCCTGTTGGATGTTCTCTGTGTAGTGACAGCCAGGAAGGTTAGTCGTTAAAGATATGGTGCAACACAGACAGAAACGTTCATAGAATTACAGTTTTGGCCTCTGTCCTGGAGCATATGCTTGCAATTTAGTACTTGCAGGTTTAAATATTGCCCTCTGAGAAGCTCCTTGTGCCCCTGTTCAACACTCAGTTCATCATCTTGCCATTCCCTCGCTGGCTGCAGTGATGCTCTGTTAGCTCTATCTCCTCTCAGACATGAGCGTGTATCCTCATATCAAGAAGCTGTGTCAAAAGAAGAGGATGAAGGCCCTTTTAAATGCTAAACCTTAAACTTT
Organism: Actenoides lindsayi; assembly: GCA_025331215.1. Taxonomy (NCBI): domain Eukaryota; kingdom Metazoa; phylum Chordata; class Aves; order Coraciiformes; family Alcedinidae; genus Actenoides; species Actenoides lindsayi. Next base: position 13,066 of record WTSP01002286.1, read on the forward strand.
TAGTGCTGTTAAAACCATTTATCTGGATGTTATTGACTTTCACGTGGCGAACAAACGGGTGAAATAAAATGAAAGTAGGAAGTTAAGAAATAAATATTTCTTAAGTCATTCTGGACACACGCTTTGCAAAATAAAACAGGACAGTCTTTTCACCAGTCTAGACAATGGCTAATACTCCAGGATCCTTGCTCATAATTAGAGGTTCTCGGTGCTTGGCTAACAACATCACATCTAATTCCTCTCCCCACCCAGGCAGCTTCTCCATAAAGCTTAACATGTGCTTTGGAGCCTCCATGACCTCATGCCTATGGCCAGGGATTGATCCTGCTGCAGTGCAGAACATCTTACTCCAGAGGAAATCATCAGGTGAGTGGAGCTGCCACCTCCATAGCTGCAAGGTGCCAGTTGGACTCGACATGAGGCTGCTTGCTCCAGGGAGCTGTCGGAAGGTGCTGAATCAGCCAGAGAGAAAGAGTTGCTGTTCTTTTTTTACTGGCAAAAGCTGATCCACTGCCATGTCAAGACTGCAAGATCTGCTCCTCCATACCCATATGGACACCACCAGCACCAAGAAAAACCTTAAACTGGCCTTTCTATCAGCAAGCCAGTGCTGAAAGAGGAGGAAATAATGGCTTCTGCTCTGAAATCTTGCAAAATATCTCACATTCCATTCACTTAGACCATAGATGGCTTTCTAAACCCTAAGGACTAAAGTACTAAGTCCTACAGTACTAGAGCAATGTAAAGCCCTAAAATTCCAAACAGACCCATAAAGTCCCTCTCCAAAGCCCATACCTTTCTCTGAAACAGAGCTCTTTGATACTGAATTTAAAACTCCTGACCTATTTAGCTGTTTTATAAAGTAAGAATTTGTGTCCTCAGAAAAGGTAATGTTATAACTCATACAACTCCAGCCTTCTCCAACTTCAGGCTTTTGTCTAATCTTTCCCATTTTCAGTTCTACCAGCTGGCTCTCACCCAAATCTCAGTCTCTGTCAAACTCTGGGTGATTTATTCCACTGCACGTGCTGGGGCAGCAAAGATGGAGAATAGTTACGCATGGTTGGGGTGAAGATAATAAAGCTTGAATTTGTGTGTGTCAGAAATACCCTATTTAGAAAAAGAAAAAAGAAGTGTCATTGAAATTAAGAAAGCGAGATAGAGAAAGTGAAACAATGTCTGGAATATGGTTCTTCACAGAGAGATTTATTTTACACTCCCGTGAAAGACATGATTTCCAACACCAGTGACCTTGCACAAAATTATAAGTAGCAGGGGCATGGAGAAGAAATGTGGGAGTCCTCTTATAAAATTATTTAACAAATCATTCTGTGTGATACTTCTGCAATTCCTCGTTCTACCAGACAAAGAGTGCAGTCCTTGCAACATGTGAAAATAAGCAGGCGCGAATGATTCAGTAATTCATTTGAGTGGTGTTTGATAAACACAGAAGAGAGTATGTTTAAAGTGTCTGTTTATGTAGCAAACCTTACAACTGGCTTGTATTTTGAGAGATTCACACTCTTAATGTCAAAAAGGCATTTTCCCTGGACGAGTTTTGCCATTCAGCCAGCAGCACGTCCCTGAGTCCTCTGTGTTTGAAATTGAACGTGGTAGATGCACATGAATAGAAGCAAGGGCAGCCAGGGGTAATTTAGAAGAGTTATCAAAACTCATTTATGTAGTTTATTGGGATCTCTCTATTCAGGGCAGGTGAATGATGCATATTCACCAGGTACAGAAAGCCAAGAGGTTAAGCCAACAGTTTAAATCATTCAGAGGCTAATAGTGTTCTCTGATCCTGTGAACAGCTATGAAAAGGCATCTAATTTCCTGGTTTGGTTTGTTCTGTTGGTTTTTCTTTTTAAATCAAGCAAAGGAAGTAAATTTTACGATTCTGTGGAAACATTTCAGCTATCAGTACCTCATAGGGAAAACTCTTCGAGCTTTATCATTTAAATACAAAGATACCATTGTGAAGCACTGTTGGCATTCTTCCTAGATTTGAAAAATAAAAAAAAAATAATCCCCAAACAGCCCACAACCAAAGAGCAGAGTAAATTAGAACCCCGCTGCTCTGCAGGAGAAAGCCATTGCCTTTCCACCGCAGTCCGCTGCCGAGTTACAGCTCTCGCTTCTACCATTGGAATACTCAGCAGCGACTCAATGGGGAAAATGAACAGTGTGATGAAAGCAAATAAAATTCTAACTGCATGCTATTTACAAAAAAAAAAAACCCAACAACACATTAAACCCCAAAATAAAAAGAGCATAGGGAAGCTGCGGAGCTGAGCCTTGAGGATGTAACTGAGCTGGCCAGGACACCTCAATTTTTATTTTCTGATAACGCATCTATATACACACATTTTAGAAGTGCTTTTTCACACTGAAAAATTATCAATTAGTACAAAACCCATGAGGATGTCTTCCAAAATATTCATTGCCATGGAGGGTTGCTAAGAGTTACTAGAAAAAAATTAAAATTTACGTACTAAAAACTAAACTGGAAAATAAATATAAATAAAAAGGGAACTATCATCCCAAGCATTTATTAGCTTGTAAACTTACTAGATCAAAATGTCTTATTAATATCTCATGCCAGTAGCAGAATCATAGAATGGTAGGGGTTGGAAGGGACGCTGGAGATCATTGAGAAGATAGTTGAATTTAGCTTTTGATGGGCTATTTGGGGATTTGAACAAGAGGAGTAAACATGAAAGAACGTAGGTAAAAGAGAAATCATTATATGTAAATATAGGAATAATGGAAGAACTATATAGAAATAATGTCTAACAAAAGGAATACAGGGATGCCACAGGACATGGGCAGAAAAAAGGTCCCCAGCTCTAAAAAAAAAACCCCATTTCATTAGGTATTCAGAGGCTTTATTTGCTATACTCCTTGTCACCAGCCCCTGCAGCAGCACCAGCATGTGGAAAGTGCTGGGACCTGACATGCTTTATGGCAACAAATGCAGAGGTGGAATTTTCTGGCATTTAAATGGCAACATACCTGCACATTCACTTACTTTGCTCATAAGGAAGAATGTTATCTGCACCAAAAAACCCAAGATTGACCTTTTGTTATGTTATTCTTGGTTTTCAAGCTGTACAATTCCTTCACTTTATTTCTCTGCCAAACACAACCTCATGGTATCCAGTGTATCACCTTTCTGCATACAAGAGGAGCTGAACTAACAATGGCAATTTTGCCACCAGCAAATAATTTTGTCCGTGTAGATTTCCCCAGTGTACAGGTTGAGAACTTAGATAATTTCAGCATGGATAGTATTAACTACAACATGATATATGAGTCTAGATAGGATACAAGTTACAGACAAAAAAAAGGGAAATTTAGGGGAAATTATTCTGAGGAGAAACCAGGTTTTATAACATCACCTGACTGTGAGTGCAATGAGCCCATCAACCTATCTGGGACCTGGACGGCTTGCTTAGGGAACCAAAATAAGTTTTCCAGGTTGTATTCACCTAGTTAGAGAACACTGAAGAACTGTATTCTGAAAAAGATGAGAGGAGACCTATTTCACGACAAGGAATAAAAAGTTGGGAGTTTCGTGGCACATTTAAGTTATTTAAACTGCATTTTCATAGAATCACAGACTGGTTTGGGTTGGAAGGGACCTTTCAAGGTCATTTAGTCCAACTCCCCTGCAGGGAGCAGGGACATCTGCAACTAGAGCAGGTTGCTCAGAGCCCCAGCCAACCTCACCTGCAATGGTGCCAGGGATGGGGCAGCCACCACCTCTCTGGGCAACCTGGGCCAGGGTCCCACCACCCTCAGTGTCAAAAATTTCCTCCTCCTATCTAGTTTACATTTACGAGCATCAGAACGATCAGCCAGCAGAGCACCAAGCATTCAGTATGAAGATGCTAAAACAATCTTTTTGGGGGCAGGGGGTGCTACACGAGGTCACGTAACCGGTATCGCGCAAGAAGAATACCTCAAGCGGTAGCCAATTCCCCACTTGCTCTTGAGAAAGAGAGAAGATCCGAGGCATTTTAACATCCCTTGAGAGATCACAGCTTTACGATCTAGGAACAAAACCCAAGAAGGCCCTTCAGAATCAGAAGCCTCTCGGTTCGCTCCAAAACTCTATTTCAAACCGAGGGTTCGAGAAGCATCGTTTATTGGCTCGGTAACGCCGAGGTCACGGCGGGGCTCACCGGCGAGGATATCTGCCTCGTCCATGAAGTGGGTGCTGAAAACGGTCACGCGATTGGCTTTCCTGTTTTTCAGGAGGTTCCAGACGATGTGTCGCGAGCAGGGATCCATCCCCGCGGTCGGCTCATCCAGCAGCAACACCTTGGGGCAAAAGCAAGGTGGTGTTGCAAAGCCACGGGCAAGGCATGGAGCGCGGGAAATCCCACCTACATAGCCCACCAGACTGGGCTCTGCGTTTGCAGACTCCTCTACGACAAGGAGGAACCATCCCAGAGGGAGCAAGGCAGCTCTCCTCACTATGCTTCCAATAAATTCATCTCCTCTCGTGGCAAATGGGAAAAAAAATCACATCCTAAGTTAATGCCATAGCCTGTTTTATTCTAATACAATTCCATTTAGCTATGGATCCACTCCTCCTGTTAAGGGGTGGTTAAATATACACAGATGCTTTTAAAATCCCAGCAAAGTGTCACACGCATCGCTTTAAAATGCAGATCAACAAGCAGTCCCCATTCTTCCAGGCTAGAAATAATAAATCTGAAGCACAAAAGAGCTCTCCGGCTCCATCCCTGCTTCAGGTGCTTGGATGGCTTTGCAAGGGACGTCTCCGACAGTTTAGCTCTCAGGGGCTAAATGTCACCTGCCAGAAATGACATAAAGCCTGTCATGCTTCCCAAAGAGCTCAAACGCTCAAGAGCTACTGCCATCTTAGGTGATTAATATCCTCAGGCCATTAATATCCTCAAGCATGAAGGCTGAGCTATGGAAATGACTTCAACTGTTTAAAGCACAACCGAAGGGAGGGAAAAAAAAACCCAACAAAGTGAGCTGCTCACAGCAGTAATTTCTGCATCTCACATATTATTAGATGCATTAGTTGGTTTTGACCAGAGACATCAGCCCTCGGGTGCAAGAGTGACACCAAGTTGGGAAGGTGACCATCAGACCCACCTTTGGGTTCCCAAGAACAGCAACTCCCACCGACAGCCGCCTCTTCTGCCCCCCACTTAACTTCTTAGCTTGGTTGTCTCTGATAGGCTGCATATCCAAATCCAACAACACTTTCTGCACCTTTAAAACATAAGAAATACATTTGTTGTTAAAAAAGGTTGTGTAATAATAACCTGGTTAAAATAAATAAATAAACACTTAACATGCAAATTAACTGTTCCTCATTCACCGCGTACTCTGTATCTGAACTGTGTCCCCTGCTAATGAACCTCTGCAGGGTCTTAAGCTCCAGCAACCTGGAGAGGTTCAAAGGTGCCTCTGCCTAAACACAAAGGAATTTAGAATGTGTTTCATGAGCATTTTGGTTCCTTAGGGAAAACTAAAGGGTTTTTATAGAATGAGAGGTAATGGCAGCAAGGTGAAACACAACAAGTTCCACCTCAACATGAGGAGAAGCTTCTTCACTGTGAGAGTGACAGAGCCTGGAACAGGCTGCCCAGAGAGGTTGTGGAGTCTCCTTCTCTGGAGAC